>ONZP01000320.1:0-91809 GCA_900312805.1 Fusarium torulosum
CCCCAATGCCCATCCCATCGCCCCCCCGTTTCTCTTTTCCATCTCGCATCGCCAGTCCACTCCTTGTGACCGCTTCTTCGGCTTCTTCCCTCTCGTCCTTTTTGTTCATTCTTTTCTTTCTTTAAGTCACTCTCTTGAACTATTCAATCTTCAAGCCAACTTCGGTTCCCGTCACTCTTTCCGGGTCCGTTTCTTTCTTTAGGCTCAACTACAAGCTCAAACAGCTCTTACACCTCCACGCCCACAACGTTTTAAAAACGTCGAAACCGTTCGAGACCACTGGCCAATCCGCCAAGACGATACTTTATTCTTAACTCCTTTTTCTGCTTTACAGAACAAGGACGACATTCATTACCTGAACTGACTCTCAAATTGATTGTCGTTCACTACGTTCCTTTACCGACTCGTCGACTTCGGCCTCCTTGTCTTTTTTAATTCTGATAATACGGATCACTTAACACGCGTTTTCGTGCATCAGTTAGAAACGACGACAACCGCTTGTATATCTTACAGCACCCGATAATCTCGACACCTGCTCCATTTCATTTTATAATTTCAATTCGGAAAAAGTGATCGCATACTCGCGATTAACTTGCAGCAATGGCCACGGAAATTGAACAATCCATGGCCCTGGGCAATGTCCCAGAAGTCACCACACCCAACTCAACATCTTCACCTTCTGTCCCGACCCCTGTCTCAGCCTCCATGAAAAGGGAGTCACCATCTCCCTCTGCGTCAGGTGCCAGCAACTCTGCCTCACGACGACCTCCTCGCAAAAGCACCCTTACCCAGCAACAGAAGAACCAAAAACGACAGCGTGCTACCCAAGATCAATTGACGACTTTGGAGGTGGAGTTTAACAACAACCCTACGCCTACTGCTACCGTCCGTGAGAGGATTGCTGAAGAAATCAACATGACCGAGAGGTCTGTCCAGATCTGGTTCCAGAACAGGTATGAAATCATTCCACCAACTCGTGTGATGCCGCTGACATTTTCAGGCGAGCCAAGATTAAGTTGTTAGCCAAGAAGAGCTTGGAGACTGGCGAAGACATTGACTCAATCCCTGAGTCGATGCGTGCCTACCTCGCTATGCAGGCAATGGAATCTGGCAAGGGCCTTGGTGGAAGTTATCTCGGCCGTACTGGACTGGTACCTTTCGGCCACGGTAACATGATGCTTGGAGGCGACCAAGGAGGTCAGGGCAAAGTTTGTGAGTTGAATTTGCGAACAAGACGAGGATGGGGTGCTAACTTACCAGCAGTGATTCATCATCTTACCTGCCGATCTCTCAGCATTGGAAAGTGGACTCGAGTTGGACAGAACACGATGGATCTCATCATCTTCTACTCACCCGATAAATGCACCATGACCTACTACATCAACAATGAACAGGCTGGTTACAAAATCGAGTACCCATTCTCTTCAATCAAGAACATTTTCCTCGAGAATGGCGAAGGAGACCCAACTAAGCTGGGCGGGATTGTCATTGAGTTGAACAGGCCCCCCAACTTTTTCATGGACTCATCGCCCACCACCAATGGATTCTTCCAGTGTGGTGACTTCACAGAGGACCTCCAGGCTACACATTGTCTGGTTCACCACCTTGGCGGAAACCCCAAGGTTCTCAGCGGCCAACTTGCCAAGCTGGTTTCGCTCGAGTCTTTCATGAACCGCCACAACCCTCACCCCTACAACGACCCTCACGCTCTGTCCGTGTCGGCGCCCGTCTCCCCTACCGCTCGACCCTCGTCGCAGCCCAGCTTCCAACAGCATGTCGGCATGTTCCAGGAGCAGCAATGGGGAATCCATCAAATGCACTCTGGTATGCGCCCTGCTCATGGCCACAAGCGCCAACGTAGTCGATCCGTTCCCGGCCCCGTCGACTTTGCCATGTTCCAGAACCAGCCCATGCCATCGTTCTACATCCAGCCGCCTGGAGAGATGCTTCCTCCTCCTCAGCACAACCCTCATATCTTTGCCCCTGTTCCTCAGCCTCCCCCTGGCAACAACATGGCACCTAACCTGCGTATCGACACCCAGGCAGGTTTCGGCCTTGACATGCGCCAATACCCCATGTCGGCCACCACTGCTTCACCCGCCGAGTTCCCCCAAAGCCCAGGTTTCTTCCCTCCTGGTCCTGAGGTGCCTCAGTCAAGCTACAACACACCTTACAGCCACGGATTCTTGTCGCCCATGGTGAACCCTGATACAGGCGTTCCCACATCCGTGTCCCCCATCTCTTTCAACAGCCCTGGCGAACCTTCCATTATGGAGCAGTCGCCGCCTATGTCTATGATGGGACGTCCTGGCTCAGCCGACCTCTATCCCATGAACGATGGATCCTGCGCTGTGTCTGAAGACGGAACCAGCCTCAACGAGATGTACTCTAAGCACACTATCAACTTGCCTATGCACACTCCTTCCCCTGGATATGCTCAACACCAACAAGCTGACCTCGATATGGATCAGCTTGTGCAGTTTGACGCAGTTGACCCCTCAAGCCTCTCCCCTGAGGCGATGTCCCAAGTCCCTCACGGAAACTGAGTCAGTCTAGTGGACGAGTATAGGTGTTGGTGGAGTGTTTTTATTGTATATCTCATATTAGGGCGTTTGGGCAAATTATACCAATGGGATTTCCTTCTTCTTATTCTTCGCCATTTCACGTAGGCGATTTCCTTTGACAATTGTCATCTTCTCAACTTTACCAGCTCTGACACCGACGGTGTACTAAGCCTAGTCGATTCACCCAACTACGGCCATGATGAACTTGCATGACAATACACTTCTTTGACATTGGTCATGTATGTCGGGCACAGCACAGTGACCGTACATTTTCCTCAACTCTTTTACCGCGTCGAGATAGTTCCTTTTGAATCTTTTACCGCGACTTGCTTATTACTTGGGTGGTCTTGTTCAACACTTTTATGGACCGAACAGGCATTTTGTGCTACTCGGTTTTCAATTCCCCTTGAGCGGCGCTGCTTGACCACCGCACGTCGTTATCCTGGACCTAATTAACACGCAAATATTGCCATTCGATAAAAGCTATCGGCAACAGTGCTTTTTAATAACTTGTTGGTATTCTACTTTACTTTGTTCACCCATATCATGCGGGATATTGGGATAAAGCCCAGGCGGCTTGTCTAGGGTTCTTGGGTCATAGTGTAATGGGGGATTGGGGATTCCTTTTGTGCTTCAAGGTGCATTTGAAAGTACCGTGTGGCGTTTATGAGCAGCTGGATCGCTGTCCTGGGTAGGCGTCGCCGAGATGTGTACCTGGAAGCCTACAGTTGGACACGATGGCATGGGATTTTCCGGGGTAGATCTATGTTAGGTTAAAATGTGATTTTATGTTTACTTTTGTTTCAACTTTCGTGATGTATGGTGGAAATATGTATGATGTCAATACTGCGGTAGTGTGACATAGCTATAAAGGGTCAGTGCACATGCTTGTTGGTTGTATAAGTCGAAGACAACTCTGCGGAAGACTCGGAGACCCGATCAGTAAGAAGGAGCTTGTGAAAGACGCTCTGTACATTGCAAGCCGCAGTCTTGAGCCCGGAGCGCATTCGCAGATCAACAGGACAAGAGGTATGGTTGGGAACATTGCAAGTTTGGTCTAATACTGTGAAAGTATCCGTAGTGCGTGGAGTATTGTAAAGAGGTTTGGCAAAGCTCGGATGAATCAAAGGTTAATCAATGTCTCATAGTTCGGCAGTTTATGTTCGGCTGACCCGGATGAGGCGGAAGTGATATTGGTCCGTGTAAGAGCTGTGCTGCCAGGGCTGAGTATTCGTCCACTGTTTCCAAAGATATGTTCTTGTCGTATTCTGTGATGGTTGCGGACGGTCTTGCGTGTGTTTTGAGGCGCAGGTAGAGATAGAGAGACGGATGATTGGATTCACTTGCATGTGTTGCAGGTATTGGTCAGCTTTTGAAGGATGGAAATAGGATAGAGTACGAATTTAGACCAGGTTGGAGTTGTTAACCATTGATAGCTGAATATCTATTTGCCTGGTAAAAAGAAAAGAAAAAACCATCTTAACACCCCGTTAAACTTCTTGTCTTATAAGCCAACCGTTTAACATCCCCAGTTCCTGAATCCCCGTTGTTTTGGGATGAAACTCGTAGAATGGGCGAGCTTATTTTCTCACCTGATGGCTTGAATCAAAGTATGGATTAGCGACTTGGCCGGACCAAATTACGCCAATCAGCAGGGGCTTGAGTGAGGCATAGCCCATAGCCCACGTCAAGGGCCTTGCTGGTTGGTGATGATTACAGATTTGCTGCGCCTCACTCATCAACGACTGAGACGTGTAAGCTTGATTTGAGAGGGGAAAGACAAGAGGTTGAGGGTATTCTCTCAAGTCCGCAAAGCCAATGCGAAGACCTGTAGCATTAAGAAGCAACTACAGCCTAGTTATAGCATTCAATGGGTGACAATGTTGCTTTAGATGCGGAAATTAATAGGATGACGAGTTGGGCAGGCGTAGCTTACAGACTCCGCTTCATCCTGGAGTTATCAGTAATCACCGCTTCGGGCTGTATACGATCCCGTTGCCCAGCCCCAACTCAATTCTGACAAAACATCCACATTCTCCATTCTCCATACTCCATCTCCATTTACCCATCTCCAAGTCTTCTCAAGCTGTTCCTGTTATTCTCTCGTTCTATCTATTCTTTTACTCTCATTTCCACCCAGAATTCGACTTGAAAGCTGAACCTATCGATTCTATTGATCCATTCCAACAAAGCTCCAATCTAACTAAACCCGGCGCCTTCCCTGCCACCTCTCCACACATTGCAACGTCTATTCCAGATGCTGCCGCTAATTCAACGGCCTTAATATGGCTCCTCACCCCAGCGATAACGGACGACGACAGTCTCAAGCTGCGAATTATGACGATGAAGAGATAGCTCGTGATCTTGCTGCTCTTGACGAACGATATCCTCGAACATCCACCAATTTCTCTCGGCCGCGGAATACAGGCCGCTCTTACACTGACCCTAACAATGATCGCTTGCCGCGCCGATCTTCAGCCGACGATACCAATGTGAGATCTGGATCGAGGTCTCGGTCTAGACGACCTGACGATGGTTCGCGCCCACGAGCGAGCGGTCCTTACGAATTGCGCCCAATTCCCTCGAGAACCGAATTATCCACTGACCTTGGTGGTCCTCCCAAGTATGCGGATCGAACAGACAAGTCTTTAACTTCGCCAATTGAAAAAGCCAGTCTCGGATTCAACGGAAACTCTGCCGGGACCAAGTCTTCAGTGCGTAATGACATTAAAAAGTACCTTAACCAAAGGCGCGCAAACAAGATTGGGCCTGGCGCGAAGCCAACATGGAAGGATCGCACTCACAAACAACTCGAAAAGTTCCACCAAAAGGTGATACTCGAAACAATTCTCCGCCAGAAACCTCTCGAACCTTTACCTGATGGCCGTCATATCCCTCTCAATCCCACGCAGCGAAATGCTAACGGTCTTATCGATGAGCGTGCTGGAAAGCCTTACATCAGTAACTTCATCCGATCGAGCCGTTACACCATTTATGATTTCATCCCGAAACAACTCTTGTTCCAGTTCAGCAAACTTGGAAACTTCTACTTCCTTGTTGTTGGTACTATTCAGATGATACCCGGTCTAAGTACCGTCGGACGGTGGACTACTATTGTACCTCTCGGCGTATTTGTCGCATTCAGTATGGCCAAGGAGGGTTACGACGATTACAGGCGTTACAAGCTTGATCGCGTGGAGAATCGCAGTGAAGCTTGGATTTTGACAGACAAAGCTAGCGAGAAGAGTCGTGTTAGGCACGCTGACAAGATGAAGAGGAGGAAAGAAAAGGTTTCCGAGAGTGGGGAGGAGCACATGCTCGATGACCTGGAGACAGGCACGACAGGTACCGGAAAGGTCGGGAAAGATGGAAACTGGACTCAAGTTCAGTGGCAGCATGTCCGTGTTGGCGATGTTATTCGTTTGCGCCGCGACGATCCTGTTCCTGCCGATATCGTGCTTTTACACGCCACTGGTCCCAATGGTATCGCCTACATTGATACAATGGCTCTTGATGGCGAGACCAACCTCAAGAGCAAGCAGGCATGCCCTTTACTCGCCGAACGGTGCAACACTCTTGAGGGCCTGCGGGCGACACAAGCCACCGTGATCTCCGAAAACCCCAATCTGGACCTTTACAGCTACGATGGCCGGGTAACCGTCGATGGGGAGACTCTACCCCTTTCTATGAATAATGTTGTCTATCGCGGCTCTACCCTCCGTAACACAGCTGAAGCGCTAGGTATCATTGTGAATACCGGCGAGGAGTGCAAGATTCGGATGAACGCCAACAAAAACGTCAGCGCCAAGAAGCCTGCCATGCAATCAGTTATTAACAAGATGATCATGGTCCAGATCTTTATTGTTCTTATGCTCACAATGGGTTTGACAATCGGTTACTACTTGTGGAAAGATCGTACTGAGGATTTTGCTTGGTACATCAGGCGACCTGGCTTTTGGAATGGAAGCATTCCCTTTAAGGAAATCTTCTTTGGGTTCATCATCATGTTTAACACACTGATCCCCTTATCTCTTTACATCAGTCTAGAGATCATCAAGTTGGGACAATTGTACCTACTCCAGGACGCAGATATGTACGACCCAATATCTGATACACCCATGGTGGCCAATACGACTACTATTCTCGAGAACCTTGGCCAAGTCAGCTATGTATTCTCCGACAAAACAGGAACCCTAACGGAAAACATCATGCGCTTCCGTAAATTGTCAGTCGCAGGTGTAGCTTGTCTGCATGATATGGACGTGCAGAGGGACCAAGAGGAGATGCGCAGAAAGATTAAAGAATCAGAGCGACCAAAGAAGGGTAAATCGAAAATGGGAAGTTTGTCGGCAACAAAGAGTACGGGCATTGTCCAGACTTTCGATGACGATAGCGGAAACGGATCTCGCAGACCAGAGCCTATTAGAACTATGTCAACCAGGTCTGCAAGTCACTGGAAATCGACTGTCAACACCCCGGATAGTACCGACATGAAGACGGAGGATTTGCTGGACTATATCCAAAGAAAGCCCAATACCCCTTTCTCACGAAGGGCCAAGCACTTTTTGCTTTGTATTGCTCTTTGTCATACTTGTTTGCCGGAGAAGACAGACGATGGCGATATCACGTTTCAAGCTGCTTCTCCTGACGAACTGGCACTTGTGGAGGCCGCCAAAGACCTAGGATTTCTTGTGATTAATCGACCTGCACAAGCTATCATGCTGGAGACTCGAGACGTAGATGGCTCCATGCAGACGGAGACGTATCAGGTGTTGGATGTGATTGAGTTCAGCAGTAAGAGGAAGAGGATGTCCATTATCATCCGCATGCCTGATGGTCGCATCTGTATCTTTTGCAAGGGTGCCGACAATGTTATTATGCAACGTCTCAAATTGAGCAATCTCGCTGAAGAGAAAGCAAAAGACATTGGCCGCCGCACGAGTCAACGGAGAGCTTCCCGGCAGGACCAGGCCCTGCGACGGATGAGTACGCATAAGAGTGCTAGTCCTTACGGTAGCCCCTATGGCAGCCCTCGAAACAGTTTCGGGTTCTCCAGAGGCGAACCGTCTAACCGAGATGGACTTCGACTGAGCTTAGGGCGGCGCTCCACAGACCTGAAGCGGCTGTCGCAGCAACTTGCTCGAACGCCTCGGACCTCTTCGGAGATGCTGAGCCCAATCAGCCCTCAGCAGAGTCTTGGTCGAATGCCATCGTTTGACGACACTGAACTCAGGATTGATGAGTCTTTGGCATCAAATGAAGGCGCTGTGTTTGAGAAGTGCTTTCAGCATGTTGATGATTTTGCCAGCGAAGGTCTTCGTACTCTGCTGTATGCCTACCGCTACATCGATGATGATTCTTATCACCAGTGGAAGGCAAAGTATCGAGAGGCCGAGACAAGCTTGATTGATCGCCAGGAGCGTATCGAAGCTGCCGGTGAGCTTATCGAGCAGAAATTTGAGCTAGCTGGAGCAACTGCAATTGAAGACAAGCTACAGGAGGGGGTCCCAGATACCATTGACAAGTTGCGTCGGGCCAACATCAAAGTATGGATGCTTACGGGCGACAAGCGAGAGACTGCTATTAACATCGGTCATTCAGCTCGTGTGTGCAAGCCATGGTCTGAGGTTTACGTGCTGGATGCGACTTTGGGTGAGCTGAAAGAGACCATTACCATGACCCTCAACGATGTCAGTCGTGGAATGGTTCCTCATTCTGTTGTGGTTGTCGACGGTCAGACGCTCGCTAAGATCGACCAAGACGATGAACTGTCTCTTCTCTTTTATGACCTTGTTGTACGTGCCGACTCTGTCATCTGCTGTCGAGCTTCCCCTTCGCAAAAGACAAACTTGGTCCGCTCGATTCGGACATACGTGCCTAAGAGCATGACCCTGGCAATCGGTGATGGCGCAAACGATATTGGCATGATTCAAGCCTCCCATGTTGGTATTGGCATTTCTGGTCGTGAAGGTCTGCAAGCTGCCCGAATTTCAGACTACTCGATTGCGCAGTTCCGTTTCCTACAGAAATTGCTCTTCGTCCATGGCCGTTGGAACTACATGAGAACCGGAAAGTACGTACTTGCTACTTTCTGGAAGGAAGTCTTGTTCTTCATCGTACAGGCTCATTATCAGCGCTATACCGGATACTCTGGAACGTCGTTGTACGAGTCGTGGAGTTTGACCGTCTTCAACAGTGCTTTCACCTCGCTCCCTGTTATTCTTCTGGGTATATTCGAGAAGGACCTGCGCGCAGAGACACTGATGAGGGTGCCAGAGCTCTACACTTTTGGTCAAAGAAACCTTGGCTTTAAATTCTCTCAGTACTTTGCGTGGATGATCATGGGTGTTGCAGGCAGTTTTGTGATCTGGTACTTTACATGGTGTGTCTATAACAGGACATTTTACGATCGAGACACAAGCATCTTTGCCATGGGCATGGTTAGTTTCACTGTTGCTGTTATCTTCATCAACATTAAGCTTCTGTAAGTCTGTCACCCATCGATGAGAGAGCCCATACTAATTCCGAGTAGGATCCTTGAAGTACACACCAAGACGGCCATTACATTTGGCGGTTGTCTAATATCTGTCGCTGGCTGGTTCTTGTGGATGCTTGCTCTCTCGGGCATAAAACCTATCAGTTTTGGGCCTTACATTGTTCGTGACACTTTCATTGACAACTTTGGTCGCACGCTGCAATGGTGGACGCTTGTTCTGCTTGAACTTATTGTTCTCATCGTGATTGACCTGGTAGTTCAAGCTGTTCGACGAGTCTATTTCCCCTCTGACCAAGATTTGATGCAACGCATTGAAAAAGACGGCAACGTGGATAAAGTCTTTGGCGATGGCAAAGACGCTGAAGAGGGAGATGTGGAGGCTGAAGAGAGGGTTCTTCCAAACGATCCAGCTCCTGAGGATGAGAGAATACAGGAGAGGAGGCAGGGCCGTGCAGGTCAAGATGACTATCAGCCGAAATTCACCGCCACGGCTGAAGAAGAGAGGGATAATCCAATGGAGCAATGGCGGGGTTAAATGAGTTTCTTTTGTCTATACCAATGTTTGCTTGGGTTGAGGTGCTTTTGTTCCGGTAGAAACGGGACGATGGGACTGGAGTTGAGGTTTGGGTTTGTATACAGTACAGAGCGTGCGAATAACGTATTATTACATAGTAGTATAGCCCTTGTGGCATGAATGAACGAATAATTCTTTTGTTTTCATATCCTATCTTGACTCTCGGTAACATACAGGTCATACAGGTGCGGGGTGCTTGATTTGACCCTGCTCAAGTCTTGGAGCTACAGGGACTGATTCCGTCATTGCTCCCATTACCTGCGCTAGAATAAAGGTCATCGGGGTGATTACCGAAGCACGTGGAGAAATCGAAGAACACCTCGGCGTAGGACACCTTTTGTTTATCAATGTTACAGTCCCTACAACCATCTGTTAGAGAATGTAATAACTCATCATCAGCGTCAGCGTCAACTTTTCCTGTTTTATTCTCACGTCTATTCCGCCCAGAAAAATTTCAATGGGTGCATCATGCCCCCCAGCGACTGTGGTCGCTATGCAACCGCCACCGCTTAGACAAGCTGTTCCTTGCGCATCGTCGCTTCACCCGGCATTTTTCACAGACAGATTTCGACGGGCGCCTACGGCTTTGGTGGTGGGATCGGGTGCGAGTCCTGTTACGCAGGGCTATGTTTATCAGGAGAGCGAGAAGAGAAAGCCTAAACTATGATGACTCGGAGATATGACCGACGGCCGTTTTTTGGCATGCGTCTATGTGATGAAAACCGGAGCGCATGGATGGAGGTTATGCGCCAGCAACAGACTTGAGGAAGACGCTATGAGTTAAAGATTAACGAGGCGAAAGAACGGAAGGTCACGACATTTTCCACAATTACGACAATAGTTGGAAACAGATGGATTGGTATTCGGGGTATCAGTTTGATTGAAAAGAGGACTTTGTTGCATAATTATACCCTTCCGTGGGCCTGTCCCATCAGTTCGCCATAGGAAATACACACTTTCAATAAGAGAAACAAAGGAGTGGCTCGACGCTCACGAGCGCAGGACAATATCACATCCTACCTTAGCCGGAACCGTTCTTGATCGCAATCACAATTGCCATGATGATGAGGAATACTACGAGCGCCAAGAGACCCATAAGCTTGACGTTCTTCCACCACATCTTGCGCTTCAGCCCCCGACTGCGCACACGGAACTCGTGCGCACTACCGCCCAAGCGATCCGTCTTGTCAACCAGCAGGTCCAGGCGCTCGCCGCGCTCAAGCAGACTCTCGATGTTCTTGGTCATGATTCCTCTGACGTCGTCGATCTCGCGCTTGGCGTTTCCGATGGCATCGTCACGACCGCCGCTTGTGGTACCGTAGTCAACCATGAGCGACTTGAGCTCTGAGTTGAAGGATGCGGCGCCGTAGTTGGGCATGTCGGAGAAGTCGCTGCTCTCGGGGAACTGCTGCAGGAAGCGCTTGCGGATCTCAAAGAGGAAACCAAAGGGCACGCGGCGGCCTAGTGACGAGTCGGCGATGACGAGGAACGTAAGGCCGCCGGCGGACGGAGAGTCGCGATGCTCAGAGGGGGACTCGGCGACGTAGTGGATCTGGTGCTGGCCATGGGTATAGGTGAGCTTTTGGGGACTGGTGTGTTCGATCTTAGGGAGGATAAGCGATGCGAGAGATGAAGTTTGCGAGGATGCTGATGTTGTACATTCTGCGAGAATCGTGGTGTTGTGTGCGATACAGGAGCTGAAGATTGTTAGCCTGTGTTTACATTTTGTCGCAAAGTTGGACGGACTAGAGCAAGGGAGTCGATGGAGTTGATGAGGACGCCATGATGGGCGAAAGTATCGAACTGTAGTAGCTGCGAAGAAGCTGATGAGATTATTCTGAGTGTGATGTGGTTGAAGATGAGAGATAATTGAAACGGCGAAAGAAGGCAGTTGCAGCAGTAACCAAGGTTGATCCAAGTTGGTACTAACAATGACGCCCCAGTCGTTGGCGTCTCATCGTCATCTGCAGCAAGCCCCATTCTTCATGCGCAGTGCGGATCGCGGTTAAATGATAACCCGACTTTTTAGGAAATTTTGAGACTGGTTTGAATATGATGGCGACACTCGGTCGCATTCGCCTTCGAGCAAACAGACACGGTTTTTAGTCGTTTCTTTTTAATCTTTCATGGGGAGTATGTTTGGCTCACTCTTCACTTCTTTATAATGAGGTTTTTGCTCCGGGCTGGAGCTGTGCGGGCTCCTCTTGTGCCTTTATCGATACGGACACTTTCAACGACGCCTCAGATTCAACGACAGCAAAAAAGACTAAATCCGTATACTAATAAAGGAAAATCGAGTCATAACGATGGAAAAAAGGGTGAAGGCTCAAGAGCTGGTGCAGTATGTTAAAAGTCCATTCCTGGGGTCATGATACTTATACTTTTTAGGTGAGCCAGGGCCATGATCCCAAATCGAGACTGAGACTTGACCACGGTAAAAGGTCGACAGGTCGACATGGCATGTTCCGATCAACAGTTTTGATGAGATTCCAAGATGTCATCAAGAAGTCTAGTGAGGCGTCGTCATCCATTGCCGGCGTCGGCGAAGAAGAACTTCATGAGCAGGCCGCTATGTTTATGAATGTTCTCGACTCGGCCTTTAATATGGCAGAGCAGAACATTACGGACCATGTCAAGAATCCGTTATTCTGGAATCTTCGCGACGCTTTTATCCAAAGAGATCTTAAAGGTCTTACGACTGAACTCCAGTATTCGTTCCAGTCATTCCTCATCCGGCAGCGATTCTCAAAGAGCCTGGAGGAAAGCCACAAGCGACTGTTGGACTTTCGATTCCCCTATGAATGGTTCCCTGCTACCAGGGCGATGCAGCGTACAATCCACGTCCACGTAGGACCGACAAACTCCGGAAAGACGTACAGAGCTCTCAAAGCTTTGGAGAATTCCAAGCGAGGAGTCTATGCCGGTCCCCTACGTCTGCTAGCGAACGAGGTTCATCAGCGTTTAACTGCCAAGGGGTTACCGTGCGCGCTACTAACAGGAGAAGAAGTGCGCCTCCCGGAAAATACGGATACATTCTTCACAAGTTGTACAGTGGAGATGGTTCCCCTGAACGATCGATTCGATGTAGCTGTCATCGATGAGATCCAGATGATTGCTGATCCGGATCGTGGACAAGGCTGGACGACAGCATTGTTGGGTGTCCAGGCCAAAGAGGTCCATCTCTGCGGTGAAGAGCGAACAGTCAAGCTAATCGAGAGTATCTGCGCATCCATCGGCGACAAGTGCATCGTACATCGATATGACCGACTTAGTCCTCTTGAGCCCATGGATAGATCTCTGGAAAATGACTTTAGCCTGCTCGAGAAGGGCGACGCAGTTGTTGCCTTTAGTCGCAAGGATCTACACGTTCTCAAGAGAACCATTGAGAAGAAGACCGGCCGGCGATGCGCTATCATCTATGGAACTTTACCGCCTGAGGTGCGCGTTCAGCAAGCAGCCCTATTCAACGATCCTGATAACGACTACGATTTCATTGTCGCCAGTGACGCCATTGGTATGGGTTTGAACCTTGAGATTCGAAGAGTCATTCTTGAATCAGTTGCCAAATACGATGGTAGCCAAAACAGAATGCTCTCGTTCCCTGAATTGAAACAGATTGGAGGTCGTGCTGGACGATACCGAACTGCCCGCCACGTCACCCAAGGCGAATCAAGCGCTGCTGCTGTAGCCCAGGAGGAAACCAAGGTTGGCTATGTTACTACAATGGACCACCAGGATCTTCGATCAGTGCATCGGGCTTTCAGTGCTGAGATTGACGATATCGAATCAGCATACATTACTCCCCCGGCTTCTGTTGTCGAACGTTTCTCAACATACTTCCCCAAGGGGACACCTCTATCTTTCATCCTCATGCGCATTCGAGAGCTGTCATCTGTGAGCAAGCAGTTCAAACTCCACGTTCCTCCAGACAAGCTCGAGGTTGCCGATGTAATCCAGGATATTCCACTGACGATCTACGACCGACTTACCTTTACCAACTTGCCTGTCTACGCACGTGCTGAGAACGCCTTCGCTGTTCTTCGCGCCCTCGCCCACATCGTTGCTAGCAGCAGCAGTGGCGAGCTACTCGCGATCAAAGAGATCCCAATCGAGAACCTGGAAATTGATTTCAAGACTTTTGACGGTACGCCGATGGCTTATCTCCACAAGCTCGAATCTCTGCACGCAGCTATCAACCAGTACATCTGGCTGTCGTACCGTTTCAGTGGCATGTTCCGAGACCAGAAGCTTGCGTTCCACGTTCGTTCACTAGTCGAGGAGAAGCTGATAGACACTCTGGAGAGACTAGATTTCACCGAGTCTGACCTGGAGAGTACCCGCAAGAGGCGTAGATACGAGGCGTTGCGGAGGACTTCGACTCGCAAGGAGCTGGGAGAGGGAGACCTCAAAGATGTCGAACAGGAGTCGGACGACACGCCTCTCGACAACACGCCTCTTGAAGATATAGACTGGAAGGCATCCTCCCCGACGTCGGGATGATTGTATTATTGAAGTGATCACACTTGTACAATAGGGGCATGACGTATGATACTCGGCGTTGACTTGGGATTGCATAGATGAGACCAAAATGGATATCTTTGATGTAACAATATTATTAGAAACAATGTATGACGGTTGTACAATACAATATAAACAATGCACCTGCGCTGAATCATGGCAATCTCTGCCACGTGCTTTTTGTTTCATAGATACAATTTATAGACCTTTTCAAGACATACTGTTCTTGAATCAGGTATTGATTCCACCATTATACTGAGTGACTCACAGTCTTTGTGCTGTGTGATCATCAGTGGGCTTTGGCTTTGTTCCCTATTCAGGTTGATGATATGTACCTTCTTTATCCGTACAACGGGTCATCGCAAATAGGCTCCCACCCATTTTAATGAGACTAGACCCCTGAACTTAAATATTACAGGGACCGTAGGGCTCCCGAGCACTCCACTAACGTCATTTGCGGACCCTGTATATAGAAAGTGGGGAGCTCGCTCAGCTGAACATACAAGACTTAAGACAGCTGCCTTCATCCCACTCCACTCGCCTTTCACGCTGACTTCCAAACTTCGACTTCCACTATCAACTTACTCTCACACTCTCGACGGCCAAGGGCCCTCTGTGCTACTAGGCGCTCCGCTGTATCGGTACACCAGTATCACGATAAATTCTCCGGATCATACACCCGCTACTATATTATCTCGCAATGGAGCCCCCCTCCTACGTCAACAACGCCGTGCCTTGTGCACCATACTCTCGTCGAGCCCCCAGCCCGCCCTTTATTCACATTCCACCTACGGGGCAATGCGGAGGTGCAGGGGTCCCAAACCTCATGCCATCGTACGAAAATGTCGATCCGAGTCAGTTGACCGCCGCGGATGTGGAAATCATCACCCAGAACGCCATGCAGATCGCGACCGACCGCGCTGCAGACTGGTCTTACGAATTGCGTCGTGATGCTCAGAAATTGGTGGACTTTCTCTACCTCGGTCCCAACAGCGTCGTGAAAGACCATTCATGGCTGGCTAGTGAGGGCATTACCATGATTATGGTCACCAGGGATGCGCGCATGGCGGGGAGAAAGCTCATGACTGTAGAGAAGGCGGCGGAGGCTTTGGGAATTGCGGTGCAATATGTTGATCTTGACGGCTACGACACACTTATCCGTGATCTTCCTGGTATCATTCGACTCACTAACGATCACCTTCTATCAATCTACCACAGACAGGCTCAAGGAAGGAGTCAAAACGGCGATATTATGGTTGACCCCATCACCTTCCGCCGAGGCAAGGTCTTGATTACATGCGAAACCGGAAACGACCGCTCAGCCGCCATTGCTGCGGCTTACATCATGGCTGTGTTCGGCAAGGACATGGTCACCGCAGTGCAGTTCATCACCATCCAGCGCTTCTGCTGCTCGTTTGATGAGGATGTCAAGCGCAAGCTCCAGAGCTGGGAGGACATTCTACGCGCGCGTTCACAGATAGCCTCAGAGACTGCCACTCCGCAAAACGCAATGCACGCAAAGCGACACATCGCCGACGTCATGGACACCGATGAGAACTCTGATGTCAAAGAACACTTGACCCTGGATCAGGAGCGATTTGAGGGACGAAGCGCTTTTGTCCCATTTGTCGATATGTAATGCGGATGGCAAAGGTTTCACATAGGAGTAAGAAGGGCATTAGGATGGCGTTGGGAAATGGCTTATATACCCTGTATAATTAGTGGCATCACGGAGTTGTTGGACAACTAAAGCATCTTTTTAGTAACGAATTGTTTGTCTAATGCTGTGTGTTATCAAGCCATCTCGTGAAAGGATTCATATGCAGAGAGTGACTAGTTTGGCTGCTCTTGCTTTCAAACAATGAATCTAGACACCTAATATCATGGCTAAGTAGTACGACTAACCGCCATTATTTGGTTTCCTTTTATGTTCAAGATTAAGAGGCTTGATGAATGATATAAAACATATATGACAAAGTGTCCATCAAAGTTCACCACACGACAGGCCAACGAAAGGCCTGCCACCCTTAAGCCTTGTAGTTTTCGTAAACTTATCATAATTAAAGATAGATACGTGGTTATTTTGGTTTTGCTCCAAGAAAATGCACTCAGCAACTCTATACGGCCATTTCCGAAGCTATAGTTCAAGTTGCCAGGTGTTTGGCACTGCCAACTGTGTCAATGTGAATGGCGATGTTCACAATCTCCGGAGCAACAACGGTTCATGAATGACTTTTATGAATCGGAGTTACTGCTGAATTCACTTTGTCGCTTGCTCATACACTTCGTCAGTCTCTGATCACAAGCAGTTACCCAAGCACGCGCAACTGACACATCAGTCTGCAACGAGAGGATGAGCTCAAAGAACTCCCTCAGGACGCATTTCGAACTTTAATCTAATCCCTTCTGCTGTATGAAGCTCAGAGAGTATCACCTTCGTTCCAGCATCGCGTCCGGAAAACATAAGCCGAATCACAACGCAACAATATCATCTCAGCTTTTCACCTTCACTTTCACCCAAGCTTTAACCCCCACAAGAGATCAAAGACTTCTATTCAGCCTTTTCTATTGCTCGCTATTTTTGAGTCATAAAAAGGGGCACTTCAGCGTCGCAGCTTCCATAAACACCTCCGCCTTGGGGAGTTTGTCCTGCAACAACAACACAAGCAACCATATCCTTGCATTTTTGTTTACAATCCACCCGTCAACATGACTAGCATTGAGGCTCGAAAACTCGCAGTATTGGCTACACTCATGGCCTCAGATATACCTCCCCCTCCGGATCCCCTCCCTTATGGGTGGCCCATTAATTCGACTCACCTAACTCGGCTAATCACTGACCCAGAATATGCATCGCGAAAGGTTGACAAAAAGAAGGAATTAGCTATTCTGGAAAGGCTTTGGGGGGATTACATGAACAGAAATCGGGCAGCGGTTGGGCTTTCGACGTTTGATGAAGCTCAAGGTATGAGTGAGAAGGCGGCTGAACAGCGTGACCAGCAGAGTGGTGATGAGAAACCATTGTTGCAAATAGACTGGTCGCCTGAGAATCGGAGAATGCCGACTCAACGTAAGTTGCTTCCTGTGTATAATCTTGAAACTGATGTTGATACTTCAACAGCACTCACGGAGGAACAAAATAAACTTCCCAAGATTCCAATGACAGGCTGGAATAAAAAGGAACGGGATATGGCCAGGGTACTCTTTCACAACGATCTTTTCGAGTATGACTCGGACGCTACCGAAGAAGAAGCCCAGCCCGACAAAGAAGACGGGCGACCTGATCTATCGACATATGAGTCCAAGTCCACACCCCCTGCGAGACAGTAGGACAGTCTCTCATGGGGCGTCAAGTGGACCATCCTCTGGGTCCTTAGTGAAACAAATCGCTTTGCAAAAGCAGTCGCCTTAATTCTACACCTTGAAAGAAAGCAAATCCAAGAGTTTATGGAGATGTATATTCGTCAGTATTGTATTCGAGAGACTTGGGAGGAGGAAGTTGAGAAGATCCCATACGCTTCACTCCTGGAACATGCACTTGAGAAGCGACAGAGTGTTGTGGACCTCCTGCACGAATACCGTCCTCGTCTCTATACTGACGAGATATCTATGGAGGATAGAGAAATGGGGGTGGAATTCCTGCAAGAACTGAACTTCCCTGGTGCGATTGAAAGGTTTCTTGAGATCACTGGTCAAGACCTGGTGGACTTTTTCCGCCTAGACATCGAGTGGGTGTTCATCCAGGAGGCCATCGACAAGCAGCAGATTATGACTGCAGGACAACTGGGATGGATAGACCTGGAGAAGGTTTTGAAGAGTTTGTTGGCGAAACCACCGTCGTCTGTCCCAGTTCTTTCTCGCTACCCATTCTTAGGCACCAAAAAGGCCAGAATTCCTGCTCAGCTAGTGGAGGACAGCAGAGAAGACCCTGATGGAACAGAAGATGTAAGAAAAGTGTTGCCAGATAAAGGGATACGCCCTCTGGAAAAGGGAAAGGAACCAGCCGGGCCTGAATCTGAGGATGAGGATCTCGAGAATAGTCCTCATGTTCCACTCCCTCTATCATATCTCATCCCAGGACCTCTTGGCGAGCACCCACGACCAGTTCAGCGCGACGTGCTCCTTATGGCCTCTCAGAGAATGTTTCCCGACGCTTACAAGAGGATACAAGGATTTGCAACATCAACTTTGTTGGAGCAAAAAAGAAAGCCATTGGCAACGTCGTCAGCTTACTGTCCTCGGGGGTTCCACCTCCATGCGAAACAGCTTCTCGGAGGTATTGTTGGTCGCAAGATGGAGGTTTCTATGGACGGAGCGGCAGTTGGACACGAAGATCTACCTAGAGAACGATCGACAAGTGACGAGATGGGTGAGCCTTCAGGCCGAGGACAGACTCAAAGTAGAACGGCAGAGAACCTGTCTCATGGCCCACGAGGCTTGGAACCTCAACGACATACGATTCTTAGCTTTCGAGATGCTGACATTCATGATCCAATATGGTTTGATGCCTCTCCAAGCCCGAGCCTCGGGTCAGTCAATAGCAACGCAACTGGACGAGCGTCTCAACATGGGCAAAGACATCATCATGGGCCGCAAGACGGCGCATTCATAAGTGCCCCGCCCGGGTTTACATCCAACCTATTCGGCAACCCCATAGAACCAGTGATCCATCTGCCTTTACTACCCAAGCAGGATGTTCCTGTTGTCGAAACGGCACATCTCAACCAACTTCGACAGATGCTTGACACAAAGTACGGCAGCATCATAAGAGAGAAGAAGAAGAAATGGCCAACTGGACAAGCGCTCACCACCCGTCATCGAGCATCCCTGGAGGCAGAAGATGATGACGATGAAACCGAGTACGAGGACGCAATGGATCTTCCTATCATTCTTCCCGAGCCGGAGAAAGACGAGGAATACGATCCCAAAAAGAAAGCCCCCAAAAGAGCTCCGAGGCAGAGAGCTAGTAGAAAGACTGGTAGAAAAGTTGGTCGGCCAAGAAAGCAGACTACTAAGAACGATGAGGGTGAGGAGGCGGCTCTGATGGAGCAGACTGGAGATAGTGAAGCCCAGAAGAAGGCACAGTCGGTCGTCGAAACTACAGAGAAGATAAGTATACAGGAGTACAATGCCCCAGAACATACCAACACCATCGCGACTCCGATGAAAGGACCTGCAGGTGATAGTCCAGCCAGCAATGGGCCTCCGTCCTCTGGCCGTATCAAGCTCCTCGTCAAGTCATCCCAAAAGGACGCAACCTCAACAAACTCCAACTCTACCCGAGATCCCATCACTGGAGTACCTCTCAACCAACCCCTTACGCCTACTCGTACTCCTATGGCAAGAGTATACCACGCGTCCTCCGCCAGTCATGCCGTATACGCCGCGGAGGCAGGCCGCGCACGATTTGCTCACACGGCAAACCGAATTGCTCAACCACCTGGCAAGGCCGTAACACCTAACGTATCGTATGAGCTGGGAAAGCTACATCAACTTTCTAAAACATATGAGAGCATCAAAATGGGCGATGCACAAGATGCTGACAGAGCTGAGTTTGCGGCTAAGGCAGATAGGGCCGAATATGCTGAGAAGGCAGATGAGGCTAACTTTGCCTTGAGAATCGAGAGAACGGGCCATCAGCATGGAAATACATGATTCTTAACGTTTTAGAGAGTGGTGGTCCAAAACAGGATTTTCATGGGGTGTTGGATCGTGAATTAGTCTATTGCTGATGCTCACGGGCTAGAGAAAGGGTGTCCTTGCATCATACAGGAACTTGCTTAGATAAGTAGAGGGTAGACAAGTAGGGTTTTCTATTATCATTTATGATTTTATGATTCAATAGGTAAAGCATAAGTGAAAGTTGCTATGAACCAGTCATTGAGGAGCAGCCGCAATAGGATAGAGCAGTGACTTCACCCTCCATACGTAGAGTTTGTATCGACAGGCCAGTTTGATGAGTTCTTGTTCATTTTTCCCGTAGAAAGGAAAGCAAACTCCAAGCTTAGGTCCAACTATATGATATCCCATGCCAGGTTCATTATTCTGGATCTTCGTGTGATTTATGATGCCTTGCACTTCCAGGACACAACTACACGAGGTAAATCCAAATAGTTTTCTTGCGTCAATTCTCATAAAATTGACGAGACCCTAGAACATACACCAAAAACAAGCCCCATGTAGATATCTATCCAACCTTTCTTTGCTCATACTCTTCCTGGAACAATACTAGAAAGCGCCCGTCTATCTGGCGGTACATAAGCCTCCCTCGCCTCAACACTCTGCCACAACTGCGCCGAATAATACACAAACGGCAAATCCTCATACGCCAAGTATGAGCTTCTTTTAACAAACTCCTCAAAATCCTTCACGTCCCTTCCAGCCAGCGCAATCTGAATCTGCTGCACCCAGAACATACCCTGCGTCATCCCAACCCGCTCAGCAACCTCCAACGCCGTCGACGACGCCAGCGAAGCATCACCTCTCTTTGTGCTCGTCGCAGTAGACTTGGTCTGTCTGGTGAGACGCTTGAATAGAAAGCGTAGGAGGCTTGCGTGGCTGACAACGTTGAGTTCGGATTCTGGGATGAGTTTTGCTTCGTCCATGAGTATCGCTGCTAGGAAGTCTAGGTCCTCCTGCGGTGGTAAATCCGCGGAGACGGTAGAGCGATGATTGATAGCGCTGATCATCTGAGTGCGTGCAAGGTCGATTCTCGCCTGTGAAGGCATACCAAAAACGTTTGGTAGAGCTTTCTTGTCGGGGTTCACAAAACTCATTCGAGCGGGGATACTTTCCCATTTGGATTTGGAGTAGTACTGTTGCCACTCATCGCCTGTGATACCAAACAGCGATTTGAATGCTTCGAAAGTGAGGGTTGTTGGTTGTCTATTAAAGGTATTCTTAGAAGAGGGTTCTGCTTCAAGAGAGCGGATATAAGCGTGGATAATCTGAATCCAAAAGTACGCATGTGTCTCAGAGTATGGAGGAACCGAAGAGTCAGAAGCACGGAGCCGCATCGTAGATGACTGTAAAGTTTCAAGAGCTTGCTTTACGACACCTCCGCGTCTGAGATTAGAGGATAGTGTCTTTTGGACCACAGAAAAGGCAAATCGGGGTAGTCGATCAATGTCGCTCGCACCTCGATGTTGTCTCGGCTTCTCAGATGTTTTAAGTTGTGCAATTACTGGCAACGGCTGCAAATCAGGAAGATGCCAATTCTCTCTAGCTTTGGGCGTGAAGAGCAAGTCTTTGGAGTAGTAAGACCTCCATAGCCCAGAGTTCATGAGACGTGGTGCTGAAAAGACGATGTCTGCATACTCGTTTCGAGAAGGGAACTCGTCAAGGTTCTCTTTCGCTTGGTATTCAATGGCAGCGACCTGAATTTGGTGAAGCCAGAAGATAGTCATTGTCCTGAATAAGTTAGTGGTCAAGAAGCCAGCAGATCGGATATATGTACATACTTGTGCGCAGTATTGCGAAATCGCTCCGGGTTACCCTCCCGCAATCGATTCAGGTGAGCCATAAATGCATCGGCGCATTCCAGTAACCCTAAGCCTTGGGCAAAGCTATCGTGCATAACAAAGAAGCCTGCTCTCAGATGAGTATAATGGTCCCAGGACTCGAGACTTCCATCCATGAAGAACTTCCAGAAAGTTTCAGCATCAACACTTTCAGCAATCGCTTTCCTGATCTGGTTGAGAAGTTCATCTTGACTCGGTCCCTTTTCCCTCTTTTCTATCTCAGCCTTTGTTTTTTGGGCAGCTCTCTTTGGCTGCAGAGTTTGTCTGATCTCATCCATGACTGGATGTAGCTGCATACCGCTCAACGCACTCAGGCCCGGATAGTCCAAGATCCTGATATCCAGCTGGGCATTGTAAGGTTTGATTTCAGCTTCAATCTGAATTTTTAGGCCTTTGACGACTTTCTCTCTTTCTTCTGGTGGGAGCAGATCTTGTTTGTTGAACAAAATGAACATGTGCTTGGCTTCAAACTCCAACATCATCTGCATGCCCATTCGGAGATACTCAAGCGAGAACTCGATTCTATCAGGATCCAAGTCATCGCAACCCTGTATAAAAATGATAAAACGGTCTTTGTGCATGTAATGTCGAATAAGGGGTCGGATTTTGTCACATCCTGGGTATATCAGCAAAGACCTTGAATTAGGTAGATGATCTAACCTCCAACGTCCCAAAGTGTAATTTTGTCACCATCAGAATACTCCAGCGTTTCGACATTGAACCCAATGGTCGGAATCGTCTGGACAGCTTCGCCCAATTTTAGTCTGTAAAGAAACGTTGTTTTTCCACAGGCATCGTTGCCTAGCACGATGCCAACATGTTCAGTGCCTTTTCCTAGGAGCCAACGAGCGATCCCTAAACATGGATGTCAGTAACGTTCATTGCGTGTTGAACCAAGACCTACGCATGATTTAATCAATATTTCCGAATTGTTATGAGCAAAATGTTGGAGTGTATGCTGGGTGGATTTATATACTTGACTAAATAGATGCCTACCAAGTGGGTAGCTAAGGTTGAACTGGGCGTCGAGAATCTGCCTTGTCCTATTCGCTAACTTGACCACGCAACCTATCAGATTATAGAACAAAACCTGAGATATTTGAGGCAGTGCTGATGATGCAGCCTTGGCTGAGGATACTTGGCTGCAATATACTGGAATGGCGTCGTCGCCTGCCATGTTCGCCAACTCCAACAAACACTCTGCCCTCACAATAATTACACCAAAGTCACGCCTCTGATCATCTCATTCCTCATCTTGGGTATCTTATTCCAACTAATCAACAGACCCAGCCAACGCAACGGCACTAAATCTTAAATCCGCACCCTCCCGCTCCAAAAACTTCAGCACACCCAAGTGCAGTCCCTTCGAGCTCAACACATCCTCGTTATCCTCCAGGTCGCCCCGTCGAATAGGTCCCTTTCGTCGTCCATCAAGTTCCCACAGTCCATTGTCTGTTCCCTTGGAAAAGCAAACATAGTGCAGCTCGACGTCGTCCTCGGCAGCTGGCGCGGGGGTGTCGCCTTGGGTGGCAGCTTCTTTATGGGCGGTCGCTAGCTCGGGGGTTGTTTCGAGAACCTTTGCGCGGCCGTGGGGATCAAGAGGCATGCTCTTCTTGATGATCTTGTCGAGGGTAGAACCCTCCTCTGCGAAACGTCAGTTAATTCCCTTGTAGTAGAGCACAAAACGTACGGATAAAGCTTCGCGCATTTCCATTCGTAACAGCATGCAACAGGCCCATAAGACCACATGCGTTGCGAATAGTCTGGGGCCACCACAGCACAGGCTCTGTATCTCCCTTGCCCTTGTACTCATCCGTCAAACTATCCTCTGCCATGCGGTGACTCTCGTATACGGCGCTAACAGGGAATACGAGCAGGAGAGCGAGCGCGGGGCGGGGGATGAAGGCGAGGAGGTCGGGGTCGGTCAGCGAGTAGACGTCGTGCATCTCGAGAGCGTCAGAGACACCGAGCTTGTGGATGAGCGTTGTCATGAGCTGGGGGTTAGCCTCGAGAGGGATGAAGGCCGGGCAGCCATCGGAAGGATTGGGGTCTGTTGTCGTAGACATTTCGACCGTGTGTTAAACGTAGTTTAGAGAAGTGTTTTGAGGCGTGTTGGTATGGTTATCACGAGTTTGGAGACGATGAAGCGCTGAAGGAGTTGAGGCTGGAGACGGGACACAGCCCCACGTTTGGCGGGGGGGTTTTACTGATGACGTCGCCTAAACACTTCACTCTAGGCTAATAGTAAACGTTTACAATGATTTTGTTAGGCAAACCGTCACTTTTTCGTAAATAAATGACATATATAACCAGGAGTGAACCAAAAGTTCTCTGATATAATTATTACAATTTAGCAAAAGAAGACAATGAAGAAATTTTGTAAGTCGAGTTACATAGAGCGCGTTTGAGGATAAACCCCAAGTTTGCCGATGTGTAGGGTAGCAGCAATACCATCACCACCTTACACCATGTCACCATTCACAGCAATCACTTGTCTCATCTCGCTCCTAATCTCAATCTCACTTTAGCCTTGCCAACCGTTCGATAAACGACGACAATCATTGGCCTTGACCTTGACTGCTGATCCCAATATTCTCCTAGTGGCTTGATCAGCGCTGCCATGTTTAGTGCGTTGTCTGACCGCCGGGCTCGAGACCAACGGACCACTAAAGTTAGTTTAATTATGGGAAGTGATAAGCCAGCGCATTGAAAAACGGTTGGATTCAGATTTTTGAAACGATTGATTGATGAGATGTGACCTGTTGCGAGTGAGGAAAAGCAAGTATGCGACTCTATCCTGTGATATAGCCCTCAGGTCTATATAAACAAGCAACTTACGAAACAATGCAAGTAAGAATCTAGATGCCACCTGACTAGTAGTTTTTTCTGCTAAACTGTCATTTATTACATGACCACATCCAAGCCGGCGTCATTTCCTAAGCCTCCAGGCTTCATCGCACTAATGTAACAAAGACCACAGTCTGGACCCAACACGAGCGCGGGTCGGTCTTTGTGCTAGGCATGAGCTGATTGAGATCTACTGAAGCAAAATGACTTCATATATTCTAATGTGACCTTGTGCAGGTAACCTTGAAGCATCAAGGTTTTCAGGACACGATGAATAACACGGAGTACAAGCACAAACAGAAGTACAAGGACAAGCACAAGGAGACGGAAGGCACATGGCAATTTAAAAGACAAAAAGTGCAATTGGAAAGTTTATATTCATCAGCAGCGGCCCGTTCCCGTATCCATGTAAGCAAAGGGTATTGATCGAAAAGTAACAAGCAGTCCCATTGTCACCTTCTCGGATGTCGACATTTCCTGTCTCGGGCAAATATCACAGAATAATTCATGCTTCCGTCGCTTAAAGAAAGACAATGTCACTCATTTTCTTGCAACCATGCAAATCCACCATCGAGGGTCCCCTTTTCCACTTCATTACGGTTTTCTCCTCCCGAACCAAGCTGGCGGACTCGCTCCAGGCTAGCCAGGGTTGGATTTTTTCCGCGTGGAGACCTGTCATTGGAAACATTGGATCTCTCGGAATGCCTGCTGTATTCGGCGAGCGTCTTGTAAGGGCAGAATGGAAACAGTGAGTGCAAACAGGCCTTCATGTTTGAGCGTCTTCATGGTACCGAGACTAAAAGTACCCACCCCGTGTAGAGCTATTGCCACGCCGTTTGAACCCCAGATGGCAATTCTAACGGATGCCTTATGAAGCTCAAGCCTCTTTTTGTCTGTCAAAGCAACATATCCGTATTTACTCCGTAATGTCTCATTGAACGCCTCTTGATCTGTGCACGGCATTTTTGTCGTGGAACTCGCTTTGGTAGCAATTTTTAGCCCCTGAGTGAAGTGTGAGATGTGGTCCCTGCATCGGCTTCGCTACTGTAGGACTCGGCTGGGCCTTTCCAAGGAGGAGGGATAGAGTTCAGGGGCCAGGGCTGCAAGGCAGACGCCCCCTGATCCTGATCCTGATCCTGGTCCTGGCTCAATCGGTCGGGCCAGGTTTAAGAGATCTGAGTACAGAAGAAATGTCTTGCTACAGGAATTGGATGTCTAGACTGGTTACGTCTGAGAATTAACCAGTCAACCACAGGTATTCTATCCATTCACGGCCAAAGCAAGGAGTTCTCACCAATTCCCGTACCTTGGCTTTGATTAAATTCATTAGTCCGTAGTCCTCAAGACCCCACCCTCAGATAAGGTACCTAACGTTAGATCGTGGCCTGTCACCCTCGGCTAGTTCTACGTACCTGCAATTGCGCGGATCCATCCATTACTTCGTTCGCGTCATCGTTAGTTTCATTACCCCTGTGAATAAACCAAGCGTCTTGTCTCCTTTGGGTCAAGCAGCTCGTCCAAGAAGGTTGCGCAGAAGCTTCTCTAACCAGGGAGAGCAGCAGCTCACTTTCGATGTTGTCCTCTCGACCAATTCACCACAAAAGTCTAAAGCCCCCAGAAACAAGTCCCATTCTTGGACTTGCATTAGCTCCGTCAAAACGTCTCATGCCGTGACATTTCTGTTTCTCCCTTGCGTCCCTCTGTACCAAAAGCCTAAAAGACGCTTGTTTTTCTTTCTTTTCCATCCATCGCCTGCGCTGCCCCCTTCTTGCGCATGCTTTTTATTTCAGGTCGGAATGCTCACGGCGGGTCCTTAATGCCCCAGATTCTATTATCTTTTAATTGCTTATGTGTCTGGTTGAGTTGTTGATAAACCCCACGCTGTATCGCAAATCTCTTTTTTGACGCCGATCTGCCATATGGCAGGGCAAAGGCGATCATCATGGGCTTCTTCAGTAGCCTCTTTGCGCGCAAGTCAAATGCGAATCGTGCTTCGATCAAGGCTCAAGCGTACGATTCTACTGTAGCTGCTGTTCCGCCAATTCAAGGTAGATATCGCTGTCCAAGATGCTCTGTATGAATTATCTAACAACACATAGGAACATACCCAGTAGCTGGAAATGGACCAAACGTCTTGGATCAATTGCAACGAGCAGCCAGAAAACGGAGTCGAGCTCAGCTCTCGACCGTGTCACAAGATGTCGACCACAAACGCGGCCATGATTCTGCCGCGCCTCCTCCCATGATTTCCCGATTCCGAGGCATATCTCCCTCGCGACCAACCACAGCACCACCAAACCAAGTTAACAGCCAAACCTCACGACCTCTTTCCATCTCGCGTAGTATCCGCAGCTCTAATTCAGCCTGGAGCGTTCCCGAGAAGCCTACACGAGGTCGCACTGAGAAACCACCACCAGTACCATCCATCCCGACTCGTCACCGCCGCGAAAGCTCAACCGATTCGTTCCAAGACAAGCGCAACTCGTTTATCGACATCCTCGACGCCCAGGGAGAATTCAAGCCCTCGAACTTTCGTTCGCGCGTGGCAGCAGCTGGTGTAAGGGAATTTGGAGAAGACGTTGCTGAGAGGAACCTGGGCGAGAACGGCGTGAACCTTAATAGCAACGCCGCAAAAGCCTTCTACCACCTCTCCGGGAGTGGGAATCTAACTTTGCCTCGTGAGGAACGACCGTACGAGTACGAGTCTGAGGAAGACGACGATGATGATTGTGCTCCTGCACCTGGTGTTCCCCATGGCGACATGGGAACAAGACGAGATAGCTGGTCCAGACCGATAAGCTCATCGGCGTGGAAGTCGTTCTCAGGGCCACTAAGTAACGATTTTCTGAGGTCAAGCAAATCACCTCTCCGTGAAAGACGACCGGATACATCTCAATCGCTTAACCCAGGAACGCTATCCAAGAAGGACCGGAGGAGATCGTTCAACGCATTTGCTTCTCCTCCACCAGAGCAAGAACATCGTAAGCCTAGACCTCTGAGTCTACACCCGTCAATGTCTAGCTTTTCCTACGAAATACCAGTATCACCGCCTTCATCGCCGCCACCGGTACAACGATCTCATTTAACAACCAGCGAAGGTCGCAGCCGGCGGAAGAGCTTTGGTCGCATTGAAATAGATACCGTTGACGAGGCTTATGACGAGGCTGCGCCATTTCCAATTGTGCCAGCGCGGTTCAAGTCCGAGCAACGGCCCTGCATGTATCTCGAACCAAACTACCGTTATGATCGCAACGACACACATCACCCACGTCCCGAATCATATCACGGAGGATCAACTCTCTCATCTTACCCCCGTAGCGAAATCTCTCAACCTTCTCGCCCCTCGAGCTCTTCATCCATCGACAAGTCCTTCCCTCGATTACGTACTATGGGTAGTGTCGCTCTAAGGAATCAACGCCTCGATGACATTAACGAGCACATTCCCGTACGAACATCATCTTTGAACCAATTACAAACATGCGTAACACCAACAACAATGTCCTCTGGCTTCTCGAGCAATCTAAATCCCATTTCCGTGGGTCATCACACACCAAGCACATCCCTCGATGCATCTCTGCCCCCATCGATCAAGATGAATCTGGAGCACGAGCAGAGTGCAGTGAACCAAGACAGTGTTTATCTCCCAACCGAAGAGGACTTTCCTGCCGATACACTAGTCCCTTCACGCATAGATATTGAGAAAAACCTCGGCCATCCCATAAACGCAGGCCTTGATATGGACCTCTACTTTTCCGACGCAAGCGAAGACTCAGTGGACTCTTTCGTAGCCTGGAAAGAGAAGCGCCGCAACGAGGAGGGTCTTTTGATGAAGGACAACTACGGCAAAACCGGGGATGGTCTCCCTGGCCTGTTCGAGCCTTTCTGTGGTCTTGATGCTCCTGCTGAACCTCTCCCTATACCCAAAGTCCCATCCGAGCCAGTCGTCTCCAAACGGCCCAAAACACCAAAGAGTCCTCTCCGAACCAGCTCACGAAGTAACAAATCTACACCTCGACGATCAATTCGGAACAATCGCCAAAGCCACAGCAACACCAACACCCCTCTTCGTAACCGCCGAAGCCCCTCCCACGAAGATGAAGATGCAGACTCATTCTGGGAGAACGATATCCCTCAAGGTCCAGGTTTCGTCTCTCTCGCCGATCTCGGCATTGACCTTCGCGAACTAGGCTGGGATCAGTACGGCCTGACAGAGGCCGACGATGCTAAAGTGGATATGCAGACAGCCATCAAGCTTAGCAAGGCGATGAAGAAGAGAGAGCGGCAACGGCGGAAGGACGAGGAAGGGTGCGCGGCTGATACAGAAGATTGATGAATGAGTTATGAATGAGCATATGGAGTTTGGGATCGGGATCAACCACACTTATCAGATTTTCTTTTGTATACTGTATTTTGGAGTGTCTAGGATATGGCCGGTGTGTCCGTATAGGCCGGGGTTCATAGGCCATGGAAGGCTGTTTTGTGCGATGAGTTATAGCTTAACGATGGATACCAATATGCATTTTATATTTGATTAGACTTCCAACCATCGTCTGGCTCCTTTTCCCTATGGTCGCCCCGCCGTGTGTACTTTTCTCTCCACGTATCCAACCATTGCTGGTTTAGATCGCGACTAGCAATTCAACACTCCCGAGAGGGTTTGTCCTACCCACCACAAAGAAAGAAATCTTCTACCAAACAGTTGATGCAGAAAAAAATCAACATCGCCGTGCTTCTTCAAGACAAATCATCATATACCCTGCTTTACCAGCTGATAAACAACAACAAACGGCCCCGTTAGCTCAGTGGTAGAGCGTGTCACTCGTAATGACAAGGTCCATGGTTCAATCCCGTGTCGGGGCTCGGACATCATTCATCTATGATGTTTCCCTTTTGCCAATCGTGACGATTCTTTTTATCATCTGGTCAAAGGGTTCAATTGATTTGTCGACACGATCGACGCCGACGTCGGAATCGGTCTGATGCGCTAAGTCGACTTAGTAAGAATGGGATATGATCTGTGAAGATATCTGAG
Organism: Fusarium torulosum; assembly: GCA_900312805.1. Taxonomy (NCBI): domain Eukaryota; kingdom Fungi; phylum Ascomycota; class Sordariomycetes; order Hypocreales; family Nectriaceae; genus Fusarium; species Fusarium torulosum. Next base: position 29,552 of record ONZP01000320.1, read on the forward strand.
ACGTCTAGAGTAGCTTATTAAAGTGACTTGTTATTGAGAAGATTCCCTATGCTACTGCGATGGCCTACTAGCTTACATACAAACATAAGTTACTCCAACATGTTATACTACGTCGAATGTCTCAATAATAGTATCCCCGTAAGTAGTTTCGTATTCCACCGATATATAGCAGTGTGCGGGTCCAGTTTCCATCCATAAGAGAGTCTGTCAAGACAAACTGATATCGTGTCCGGGTTGTGTTTGCCGATGTCTAAGATAAATTCGACGAGGTTGCGGTCTATAGCGGTAGGTTCGAAGGCAAACACTTGCATTCGTGGATTGCTTCAGCTTCCTCATCAACTTGCTAGTGGCCAACGGCTTGCAAATATACATCTTCTAATCTCATCCCAGTTTTGCCTTTGCAATCTGTTTGTACGAGCAAAGTAGCGAAGACACCTTGGGCAGTCACAATGGCAAAAAGATAGGGCAGTTGCGGCTGACACTGCCTTCAGGTGTTTGTCGTTGCACCAAGGCAACTATCCGCACAACCATTCTGCTTCTCCATAACCCGCTTCTTCCATCTCTTGTCTATAAATACTTGATTTGCCCTCTTTGTTTATTGATGGGAACCGTCTTTCGATGTCTTACCGAACCTGAAACTTCCTTTGACCGACCCACGGTTTTACCTTGGAGAAAGCTAGCATCTCAACATGGCATCAGAAGACGCCGATATCTTGAAAATGTCGCAAGCAAGCATGCCCGGTCACGCTTCCCGTCAGGAAAAAGAGCCCTCGGACGACCAACCTGGCGATTCTCATGAAGAAGTAACCCCTGACACAACAAATGAGGAACCAGCAGCAGGCGCTGATGAGCCCGAGTACATCGACACGGACGACGAAGATGACCGTTATGGCTTAGTCGTCAACCCCCCGAAGCCTCGAAAAGCCACAGAAAAGAAGCTCCGTGATCATGCAGTTCTGCAGGCATACATCGAAAAGACACAGCATGAAGCCGCAAAGAGCGCCATTATCACGTTCAGTGACCCTGACAAGCAGTCGCTTGCTCAACTCATTCACTTGAGCGAAAGTCGCAAGATCATTGCAACCCCTCGAGAATATCAGCTTGAGCTTTTCGAGAGGGCCAAAGAGAAAAATATTATCGTGGTTCTACCAACAGGTATTCCAACCTTCGATCTTTTGGAGTAATACTGATAGCCACAGGTTCCGGCAAAACACTTATCTCCGCTTTACTACTCAGACACCATCTCGAACAAGAAATGGAATCCAGAGCTCTGGGAAACCCCAAGAAAGTGGCGTTCTTTTTGGTGGAAAAGGTCGCCCTCTGTGTTCAACAACACACTGTCCTCAGTTGCAACCTTGGAGACTACCCAGTCGCAAAGCTCATGGGCGACACAACCGGCTTGGCGAAGACCAAGGAGTATTGGGATACTCAGTTCAGCGAAAACATGGTTATTGTCTGTACTACCCAGATACTTCTCGATTGCCTAAACAATGGCTTTATCACTATGGCGCAGATCAACCTTCTCGTCTTTGACGAAGCACACCACGCCAAGAAGGAGCACCCGTACGCTCGTATAATGCGGCTACACTACTATTGTCACAAAGGCGAGCGACCTCGAATCTTGGGTATGACTGCTTCGCCTGTAGACTCCCACACCACAGATGTTAGAGTGACGGCCCTCGAGCTGGAACGAGCCTTGGATTGTGAGATCGCGACGGTTTCGGACGAGGTTCTTGCGGAGTCGATGGCTCGCCAGAAACAAGTGGAAGAGACGGTCGAGTACAAAACGCTCGACTCACCTGAAGATACCAAGACACCACTGTGGAACTCTATCCTCAAACAGATATCCCGCAATGAATTATTCAAGGCATCACTTGACTTTACCAAAGAATGCTCCTCAGTCCTTGGCCCTTGGTGTGCAGATAGGTATTGGCAGCTTTCAATCACTGAAATTGAAACAGAACGACTTGAAAACAGAACAGGCGATACCTTCTTTGGAGACAAAACAGTCACCAGATCAGACAGAGCAACAGAGGCAGTCAGACACGTTCGGGAGATAGTCGAGGACCATCAATTTGGAACAATTGAGCCTGGGTCTAACGGACTGTCTTCCAAAGTGAAGACTCTGCATGAAATCCTATTCCACGCCTTCACTGTGGATGATACAAAACGCTGCATTGTATTTGTGGAGAAGAGGTCTGCAGCTTCTCTGCTTTCTGATCTTTATAACCAGACCTCCATGAGGATTCCGGGAATGACCGCCTCATACATGGTGAGTTCAACGTACCGGAAGTTACAAAAACTGACGACTATAGGTTGGAGGGCAATCTGGTAGATTGACTTTTGGCAGAATGTCCTTTCGAGACCAAGTTTTGACCCTCCAAAAGTTCAAGCGAGGCGACATCAACTGTCTCTTCGCAACACAGGTCGCAGAAGAGGGCATTGACGTTCCAGACTGCGATCTGATCATTCGTTTCGATCTTTACAAATCCGTGATTCAGTATGTGCAGTCCAAAGGACGTGCCAGACAGACACATTCGCGCTACATTACCATGTTAGAGAAAGACAACATGAGACATCTTCGTAGTCTGAAGCAAGCAACGAGAGATGCCATGGCACTGCAAAAGTTTTGCCAAGCTCTACCTCCTGACAGGAAATTACAAGATGACTCATTTGATGAGATGCTTGAGATTCAGAACGAACTAATACAGCAGCAAATGTATGAGATACCCTCATCGGGAGCACGTCTTACCTTTGCCTCAAGTCTTGAGATCCTCAGTCGGTTTGCTTCCCGACTTGAGGACTGTGACAAAGTCGAATACCATGTTCAGAAAACGGGAACCAGGTATCAAGCTGACGTCTCTCTTCCTTTAAGTTCCCCGGTCAATTTTGAGACAGGTCGACCACAGCGCAGCAAATTATTGGCCAAGTGTTCTGCAGCTTTCGAAGCTTGCAAGAAGTTGATAAAAGGCAAATACCTTGATGGAAATCTTCAGCCTATTTTCACGAAGAAAGTTCATCATATGCGCAACGCTCGCCTGGCTATTAGCTCCAACAAGAAATCTGAGTACAACATGCGCTTAAGGCCTGATATCTGGGCCGAGCGAGGAGAGTGGACAGAATTCTTCGCAACTACGATTACTCTTGATAGTATGAGTGTACTCGCAAAGACCCTGGCAGAGTGTTCAATAATTCTGCTGTCGCGCAAGCAACTACCTGACTTGCCTCAGATTCCTCTTTTTTTCGGCAACGGACGTTCTTCTATCGCCCGATTGACATCCTCCAAGGATTCTTTCCAGGTGACCTCTGAAGAAGCCGATGGCTTAGCCAAGTTTACCCTGAGGGTTTTTGCCGACGTCTTCAGCAAAGAATACGAGGCACCATGCGACCAGTTTCCATATCTACTCGCTCCCGTCAGCCCAGAGAGTCATGGCTCGGCCGAAACTCGATCACATATTGATTGGGATACTATTGATCTTGTCAAGGACCACGAGACCCTTGACTGGGAGAACGCCCCGGAAGAATTCTTTATGGACAAGCTGGTGACTGATCCGTATGACGGAGGACGCAAGCTTATCATAAAGGGTATAGACAAGACGAAGAAGCCTTCCGATCCTACACCTGAAGGGGTACCTGAGTCAAGAAGTCGGGCTTACAGGACGGTCAAGCCAACCATCAAGGAGTACAGTAACAGTCTGTACCAAAAGTCGCGTTTGAGGGTACAATGGCGAGAGGATCAGCCTGTGGTAAAAGCTGAGTTGCTCCCCCTGAGAAGGAATTTGCTGGATGAGTTTCAAGTCGATGAGGAGATCAGCAAGAATTGCTTCATCATCCTAGAGCCTCTCAGAGTGTCACCTGTAAGTTTGATGTCATTCTTTTGAGTATCGCTAATCAGTCCAGTTACCCATCGGTATTGTGTACATGGCCTTGACCTTTCCAGCAATTATCCATAGGGTCGACTCTGTCTTAGTCACTCTGGATGCGTGCGATCTTCTTGGAATCTCCCTTTCACCAGACCTAGCGCTAGAAGCAATGACAAAAGATAGCGACAACACTGACGAGCATGGCAAGCAGCAGATCAACTTCCAAGCTGGTATGGGCCGGAACTATGAGCGATTAGAGTTCCTTGGAGATTGTTTTCTCAAGATGGCCACCACGATCTCGATTTACACAGTCCAGCCTAAAGGAGACGAGTGTCATTACCATGTCGAACGCATGATCCTCATCACTAATCAGACACTTTTCAATAATGCTGTCGATTGCAAGCTTCAAGAGTACATACGATCTAAATCTTTCGACAGACGCACTTGGTATCCGGACCTGCCACTGAAAAAAGGAAAAGCGCCTAAAACAACAGTACAACACAGCCTGGCTGACAAGACCATTGCTGACGTTTGTGAAGCGCTAATTGGAGCTTCGTATCTCATGGGTCAGGAGGACAGCATGGATCTGGCTGTTCGAGCTGTGACTCGTATGGTCAAGTCTAAGAACCACACGATGGAGGTCTTTGCCGATTACTTTGCCTCTTACAATGCTCCGGCATGGCAAATAGCTGATGCCAACTGGAGCCAACGCAATCTCGCACAGAAGATAGCGGATACCACGGGCTATGTATTCAAGCATCCACCACTAGTTCAGAGTGCTTTCAAACACCCATCTATCCAAGGAGGGGGAACACCAAACTATCAACGCCTTGAATTTCTGGGCGACTCCCTCCTCGACATGGCTATCGTTGATCATCTGTATCGAAACTTCCCACAGGCAGATCCCCAGTGGTTGTCGGAACACAAGCAGGCCATGGCCTCCAACCAATTCCTCGGCTGCCTCTGCATCAAACTTGGCCTGTATAAAAGTCTTCTAATTGGAAACCAGTTTGATCGCAATATTTCTTCTTATGTGTCCGAAATGGCAGTAGCTGAGGAGGAGGCTCGTGAGGAGGCAGATGCAGAAGGGGTTCCCATGCGCATGGACTTTTGGGTCAAAGTTACAACACCGCCCAAGATCTATGCTGATTCGATTGAGGCTCTCGTGGGGGCTATGTTCGTGGACTCGGAGTATGACTATACTGTAGTTAAGACGTTCTTCACCAGGTTTATCAAGCCGTACTTTGAGGACATGAGTCTTTACGACACATTTGCGAATAAGCATCCTGTCACCTTCCTTTACAACAAGATGCAAAAGGAACTTGGTTGTGTAAACTGGCGCATCAGCTCAGAAGCGGTGCCTTGCAAGGCTGAACTGGGTATGTATGCTTTGAAAGAGAATGATATAGTGGCCGTTTTTATAGTTCACCAAAAGGTCATTACGAGCCACACATCCAAGAGTGGGCGATACGGGAAGATGCATGCCGCAAAGCTAGCGCTCGAGGTACTCAAAGAATTCGGGAATAATTTCGCTGCGGCAAGAAAGTTCCTAGGATGTGACTGCGAACTTGGGGCGGAGAGCCTTGCTGAGATTGATCATGGAACAGCTATTTGAGGATGCACTTTGTGGTTTATGGTTGTGGATTTGAAAGACCACAGGAATGGGATTCGAGGCAAGGAACAACAGAGTCAAGTGAGAAGATATCCGAAGCAGTGAAAGAATTGGAAAGATACTGCCAGTACCGTAATTGACGCATCCTTTTTTCATTGATTGCCAGTTCGGAGAGCCTTCAGAGTCATGAGAAAGATGTTTGGATCCATATAAGTGTAGAGCACGGCCATGTTCATAGTGCGCCTTGTCTAACCAAGAATCTTGAGTCAATTACTGGATGGTTGGAGGTTAGGGACCATGCGCTATTGACATCGAATACGTCGGTCCACGCTGGCATGCACATGCAAATTGGCATTTATAATAAATCAAGTCATTCCGATAAATCTTCATTTCATTACCATTAAAACTTTGCCCTCGCATGAGTCTATTATACAACAGCCCCCTAATCACCGAGGGGATAAGCATGAAGCACCTGTCCATAGAACAACGAAGCATCTTTCGAAGCCAAGAACACATAACTCGGCGCAATCTCGCTAGGCTGTCCAACTCGTCCCAGCTGCGATTGCTTTCCGAAACCTTCCATCTGCTCCGCCGGGCGAGACGCTGGCTGGAGAGGAGTGTGCACTGGCCCCGGAGCAACGGCGTTGACCCGGATGCCCTGCTTGACGAGCTGCTTGGATAGCGATTGCGTGAATGATGTGATGGCGCCCTTGGTTGAGGCGTAGTCTACCATGGCTGCTGTGCCTCGGAAGGCGACTGTGGAGGTTGAGTTGATGATACTAAAGGAGTTAGCTAACTTCTCATCTTCAGAGGTTGAACACTTACGAGCCGCCCTTCTCCATGTGGTGAAGTGCATACTTTGTCATAGCAAAGATCTGAAGAATGTTGCTTCGGAACGTACTCTCGACATCATCCAGGTCGATGTCCTTGAAATCCTCACACATGATCTGCTTGGCAGCGTTGTTGACCAGCACATGGATTATACCAAACTCATCAACGTGCTTCTGCACAGCCTTCTTACACGTCTCATTATCCATGAGGTTTCCGGCGAAGAGGACACATTTGCGACCTTCCTTCTCAACCATTCTCTGGGTCTCTTCGGCATCCTCCTGCTCTTCTGGGAGGTAGACGATTGTGACGTCTGCGCCTTCACGCGCGAAGAGGACGGCGACTGAACGACCGATTCCAGAGCTGTAGGTGTTAGTGCTGGAGGGCTTAAGAGGGTGTGCTGGACTTACTCTCCGCCGGTGATGAGAGCTTTGGTGCCCTCGAGCTTGTTGGCAGCGCGATACTCGTGGAATCCATCCTTGCCCTCGAGCTTGGTAGACTCGCTAGTCGGGTTCATGGCCTTTTCTGTTCTATAGCCAGGAGTTAGATGTCTATAATTGCATATTGGGGTGATCGCGTGACGTACCCGGGGAGTTTCTGGGCTTGAGCCTCAGGGACGGGCTCAAAGGCGCCATCTTTTCCAGCTTGAGACATGTTGTGTTGATTGGGATTAATGGGAATTAGTACAGGTGGTTTAATTGAAGGTCTCGAGAAGAATAATCCGTGTTAATTGAGAGATGGGAGAAAAGTAAAAGAAAGTGGTGAGGAAATGTTGAGCATTTATATCTGCGATCAATGATGTCAGAATGCATCGAGATTCTGCTGCACAGTCGTGGGGTTATTTGTTCATCATGATTGCATCACGATCTTGGGTGAGCCAATTGCTTACTACAAACACAAGCCTACACTTCAAATCGGTCTTAGGTCTACCCACGACCCAAGCATATCGGATTGTCCGTTCACATCTTCCATCCAACGTGATAACTGCATCATTTATGAATAATCTGCACACAAATTGACACCAGTCCTAAAAATTTTAATTTGAGGATTAGCTCTCGACTTCCGTTCCATTCACTACAGGCAGGGTATCATGCGAAGACCGGACGACGGTAATACATGTCTTAAACCAGAGGAGAATTATTTCCAAAACCTTCAGACAATATGAGAAAGTCACGGGAGCAGAGTACCCATCCTCTTTAGTCAGATTTCCTATTCACTCTTCGAACTCATAAAAATGCTCTCCCTCTTGATATCCTCCCAAAGCGTACCAGTCAATGCTCGGTTTCTGACCCATTCCTGGCTGGCCGAAATCGGATCGTCTTCCCAAGGATAATCAGTTGGGGTCTGCTGGAAGCTTATTGAGTCGGTTGGCGCAGTTACAACACAGATCATATTTTCAGGATCCATAGTATGCCAAGAAGGAATATAGCTGTCGAAGTTAGGTAGCTCTGGGACAGTGTTGCAGAACGCTATCGTGATTTCGGGTCCTGGATATCGCCCTTCGACGCTGTTTGTCGTAGCTGCTCTGGAGGTACCTGCAACCCATGCCCTGGACCATTCTCTTTTCATATCAATTGGATTGTCAGCATATCCGACACCATCTGCTCTTGTGAATATAGCTGTCTCAAGCTGTGGACACAAGAGCATATTCTGCCACAGTTCCTCGTCCGCTGAAACGTTGTAGAGCGCCATACGCTTGAGTTTGGGCCATTGGGTCCAGACCTCGGGGTCCTCGCGGCGTCCCATTGAATCAAGATATAGCTCATCCCGTACACTGACAATTTCTTCAATATTCGCCAATGCCTCAAACCCCTCTCTGAGAATCTTTCGAATTCCGTAATGGTCGTCTTCACGGTATAGGTTCCGCAGAGGCATGTCCACAACTAGTGTTTTAAGAACCGGGGCCAAATTGAAGAGAATATCCCTTACATCTTCAATCATCGCGAGGTTCTGGAGGTCTGAGTACATAGGGCTTTCTGGCACTTGCCACGGGTCGTCAGGTTCATAGTGTCTGTTCCGAAGAGATTCTTCATTGTCGTCGGCTGGCTCGCCATCAGGTGTTATATAAAGTCGAGGAATGCGAGAATCTTCATCGGCCACTGGTGAATATTCGGACCCTGTGATATCATTCAATAAAGAGAATGGGCAGAGAAACACCCTTGCCGGGGCGTACGCCTGCCATGGTGTACAACCAGTAATAACGCTCTTCTGAGAAATAGACTCCCGAAAGGCACGGAGTCTTTCTCTTGAATCGATATAGAGACAGTTTTGCCAGAGGAGTTTTGATGCAGTTAGATGAGTCGCTCTCGAGACGGTTGTCAAGGCAAGGAGGGTTTTTGTAATTAGACTGATAGCGGGGAGAATAGGCTGAGGGCCAACAGTGTCTGGAATTAGGTACTCGATTATCAATAGGATGACTTCGACAGGAAGTCTGATTTTGGGGCGGTGATCATTCTTGTTAGGTTCCATTTGGTGTAGCTGTTGATGAAATGGAGGTGATGAGGCTGTTGTTTGATGCAGGGACTGCTCTTAATAGATGCTGTTGACAGAACAAGCACTGCCTCACAACCACCCGATCAACGAATGAGTGCCTCGCTGACTAAGATGTTGATGAGTCACCCCGCTCTACACTTGCGTAAGCAGCACATTCTTTACTCTATACATACAATGTCGAATTATTCTATTAGGAACCGTTTGGTGGATTCGCTTTAATCAGCAGAAGCTGCTGTAGAGCAAGGATCTTGTGATTTTGTAAAAGTACGAAATACTGCTAGAAGTAGTCCTCGGTCTATGATTGGCCAATGTATAAATTTTATATCAAAGAACATAGAACTCTTTATAACTGCCTGGCTTGAAAAACAACTCAAGTACGGATATCAAGTCGAGAGTAAGAGTTGTTCTTTGATAGTGGAGCGGTACTGTTAGGAGAATGGCGCTATTTGTGGACCTGTCTTCGCTGCTTGTCAGTAGCTACTCCGGTGTTTCAGAGTAGGTGTATCACTAGAGCGAACAGACGTTACTCCAATGGCCAGTCATACTCTGCGGCTCTGTTAACCCAGGGTAGATTTGCAAAGGGAGTATCAAGTCATTGGTGGAAGAACGAAAGTGTATTTCCATGTAAGCCGATAATCTTTGGCGAGCTGCCACTTCTCTTGGACCAATAGAATCATGGCAAGAAAGTCTCTAAGACGAACTCTACTATATACTACCTATTCTCAGTCAGATAACGCTCTATCGTTCCTCATGCGGAAAGTTAAACGACCTTGAGGCGCAAATCCTCGTTTGCCTCTGGCTCCAGGATATGATTCAGCTGCTGTCCAAAGTAGAGCATATTCCCGACAAGTCGCATCCACAACGTCGATTCGCCTCACAAGGCTGGGTTACAGCACAGTTGATCAGGGACGAACTAGTAGATCATTTCTTGAAGTCGCAGCAGATGCAGTTGAAAGGACGCAATGCAACACTGGATCGAAGTAGTGTACAGCAAAGCAAGCCCACACAAAATCAAATATCTACTTGTCGTAGTAGATCGTCGTGGCAACCCAGCCACACTCGGAAATCCACTATGAACCTGGGGATGAATCGTAATTTTCCCGATTATGGCACAACTCAATTGATGACAAGGTTCTTATCTTTCGCCATGGGGCGTTCGTGGTTAGCTTCATTCTACCCATGCTGATGGCGAAAGCGAAAGCATCGGTGAGACCACAGCGACCAGTATAGAAAAACGCTCTTCTTTTGCCGAGGTTACATTAATCAAGAAAGAGGGGAAATGGCTTCAACGGAGCATCTTGCCCAGGGATTGATCATCAGTTCATTTGGCGGGTGCTGTGGCTGTGGTGGCAAGCGTAAGGAGAACAGAGAGAGAGAGAGAGATATCGTAGACCCTTGTCATGAGGACGAATAAGCGTAGAATGATGCTTAATGCCTAGGAGCCAAGCTAACTTAGCAGCTATTACCTATTGCCTATCTTTAACCCCTGCGACCTGCCGTTATCAACATAGGCCAGAATGGAGAATGCTTCCAAAAGTTCCAGACGACGTGTGATTTGAGTCGGTGCTAGCTCCTGGAAGAGGCAGTTCCTGCGGGGAAAAGGTGCGGACGCCAAGATTCGATCGCCAACTTATCCCTGGAACTGCCTCTTTTGGGTCCGCGCCGCGACCTGATGATGGCTGTTGATTGGTGCAATGTTGTGCTGGTGCTATGCAGAAGTGCCGTGCAGATAGTATCCTATCACCAAACGGTACGGGACGGGCTCTTTTGGTTGCACGACAATCTTGCATTGTCGCCGCCAAGATAATGATGAGCAAACAACTATTGATATTGATACGACAGAAATGTAATCAACTCACCTATAAATATCAAACTTACTCCCACTCTACACGAACCTTTTTACCCTCTGCTCCTCACCTCTCTCTCTCCCTCTCTCCCTCTCCTCCCTGATTGATAGCTTGTAGTGCTTCGCCCAAGATGAGATTCACCACCCTCTCCCTCCCCATCTTTGCCCTCACGGCCAGCGCCAGCGCCGCCAGCCCCAAGCCCAAGCCGCTGGTCAACGAGCTCAAGCTTCAGAAGGATGTCAGCATCAAGAGTCTGATGGCTGATGCCCAGAAGCTCCAAGACATCGCCACAGCCAACGACAACACCCGTGTCTTTGGTGGCAAGGGCCACAACGCCACTGTCGACTACCTCTACAAGACCCTCAAGTCGCTCAACTACTACGATGTCAAGAAGCAGCCCTTCACTGAGCTGTTCTCTGCCGGTACCGCCGCCCTCAAGGTTGCTGGTGATGACATCGAGGCTGCTATCATGACCTACACCCCCGCTGGTGAGGCTTCTGGACCTCTTGTCCAGGCTGCCAACCTTGGATGTGCCGCCGGTGACTTCCCTGCTGAGACCAAGGGCAACGTTGTCCTTGTCAAGCGAGGAGAGTGTGCTTTCTCCGCCAAGTCTACCAACGCCAAGGCTGCTGGAGCCGCTGCTGTTATTGTCTACAACAACGTCCCTGGCGAGCTGTCTGGTACTCTGGGAGCCCCCTTCGGCGAGTATGCCCCCATTGTTGGTATCAGCCAGGAGGATGGTCAGGCTATCATTGCCAAGCTCGAGGCTGGTGAGGTCACTGTTGACCTCAACGTCGACGCTACTGTCGAGAACCGTGTTACCTTCAACGTCATTGCTGAGACCAAGGAGGGTGACCACGACAACGTTCTTGTTGTTGGTGGCCACTCCGACTCCGTCGCTGCTGGTCCCGGTATCAAGTAAGTCACCCACACAAGTTTGAAATTACCACCAGTACTAACAACCATCAGCGACGATGGCTCTGGTATCATTGGTATCCTGAACGTTGCCAAGGCTCTTACCAAGTACCGCGTCAAGAACGCCGTCCGCTTCGGTTTCTGGAGCGCTGAGGAGTTTGGTCTTCTCGGATCTTACGCTTACATGAAGAGCATCAACGGCTCTGACGTTGAGATAGCCAAGATCCGAGCCTACCTCAACTTTGATATGGTAAGTAGATTCTGCTTTGATATTTGAAACCCATATTTAAAAAACATGCACTAACATATCCCTCAGATTGCCAGCCCCAACTACGTCTACGGCATCTACGACGGTGATGGTGATGCCTTCAACCTCACCGGCCCTGCCGGCTCTGACGCCATCGAGAAGGACTTCGAGCGCTTCTTCAAGACCAAGCGTCTCGCATCCGTCCCCTCTGAGTTCAGCGGCCGCTCCGATTACGCCGCCTTCATCGAGAACGGTATTCCCTCCGGTGGTCTGTTCACCGGCGCCGAGCAGCTCAAGACCGAGGAGGAGGCCAAGAAGTTCGGCGGCGAGGCTGGTGTCGCATACGACATCAACTACCACAAGGCCGGCGACACCATCGATAACCTCAACAAGGAGGCTTTCCTCGTCAACACCCAGGCCATCGCCAACTCTGTTGCCAAGTACGCCAAGAGCTTCAAGGGCATTCCCCTGGTCAACCACCTCACCCGACGACGGGATGCCGACCATGCCCAGATCTTCAAGCGAACCAGTGCGCACACCCACGCTCACGGTGGCCCTTGCGGTGCTGTCGAGGTTTAAGGATATGTTTAAAAGTAATTACTTGTATTATGAGAGATGATGAGGATTAGCGAGATTATTATGTAGAGTATGTAGATAAAATGAGAAGATGAGTTATGAGCTGAACAAGTATGATATCTAAAGTTTCTGTCACGGTCGCGCCTATTAAAGGGAAAATGGAAGGAGTCTTGAGATATTCTTCACAAATACATAGTTCTGTGTAAAAGTTTTAATAATTAGATAGAATAGTAAGCTCACCTATAATGAATAGAAGAGGATAAAAGGGATATAGGATGCATAAGGATTGGAATGAGTTGAGTAAATAATATCTGGTGAATATATCTAAGTTGAGTAAATTATTCTATAATATGGAAAGAAATAGGAGAGCTGATTAGAACTCTTATACACCAACTATGCATATATTTAATGGTCTTACGCAGTGCTCCCATGGTATACAACAGCTTATGGGAGATCTACAACCAAAATTCAACATTGAAGGGATAGATTTCTAACTAATCCTTAGGTAAGTACCATACCAAGGGAGGTTCAATCTCACCCTCTTAGCAGGGCCATAGTCTAGCTTCTGGTGTAATAGATCCAGTATCACTGGGAACTTGTTCTTCGTAGCATGATCCCAGGCAGTCAACCCATCATCATCTTCAGAACCAGGACAGCCCAATGTTAATAATATTTAGCATCAAGTCACAGGCAGTCATAGTATATATCATAGAGTTCATCCATGAATTAAGCTCCTACGCGGAGTAGCCTTCTACTTACACATGACATTCTGCCGTGGTAGATATGAAAATAACAATACTCTATATACATACAGTGTTGACCACAATAAATAAACAGACAAACTCACTATAGATGCCTCAAATTGTCTTTGGATTAAAATGAAGGACTCGGTATAATAATAGCTCTACAGTGCGGTTTCATAAATATACGGCTTACATTTGCAAAGTGTGGAGTTGCTTACCATGGCACCAACCTCAAAAACCCACTCCTACACCAACATAGGACAAATGGAGCAGAACTTCTTCTTCGTGGATGGCTTACAAGCCGATAAAACTTCAAGAAAGCTCATGCGACAGCATGTAATGAAAGGCAAGAATGCGGGGAAAACACTCCATCGGCCGTCAAGGACCCGTCAGGTTATCCAGCATCGGCCCATGGATAGAATCGCCAGACCAATTGGTTCCCAGTTCTTCTCTTTTCCGTTTCCTGTGCCGTTAACAAAAACTGCTAGTAAATCTATTGATGATTGTGAGTTATGTTGGTTTGTTTTGGCGTTGTGCTAACTATCTCAGTTTTTAAACTGACCATCAACGTTATCTATCCGCCGTCTCAGCTTGGATTTGATATTGAAAGGGATATGAGGAAATGGCTTGAGATTATGTTTCAGGGGGAGTCTGGTATGTCATCATATTTTAGACAATTGTCTGATATTGACGTCTTAGGCTACGAGTCTTCTCTCGTGCTGATACAGGCTTTGAACGAAATATATCTCGGCGGGGGCTACAGCTGTCCCAACTCACTCTCTTGCCTATCTCAAACCCTGGAGCTACTCAAGGAGAGACTCGGAAGTAGAGAGGCATTGTCCGATCAAACTCTTGCTATCGTCATGTCTCTCATCAACCAGGAGCAGTTGGTAGATCATTACTCCGCGGCCGAAGCTCATATGGCTGGTATGAAGAGGATAGTGGACCTCCGTGGAGGCCTTGAGAATATGGAAAACCTCGCTATTGTGGCTAAAATTTGTCGGTGAGTGTCTAGAGGGCAAAATTTTGTTACAAAATTGGCTGACAAGTGTGGGAGGACGGATATTCTGTTCACCATGCAGCAGAGCGGATATCCGACATTCTATCGCGATCATATGCCTCAACTACGGAATTTGCTCATATCTAGAGGCTTCGTATTACAGCGTACCTCAGAAGCGTACTCTATCCGACAGGGTCGACTAGATTCAGTCCTCAAAGAAGTATTATTCGATACCATGGGAATTTGCAGACTCGTCAACGAACACCTCAAAGAGAAACCACTGGATCTAGCCGAATTTCAGGAAGCTTTGATATCGATTTGCTATCGACTTCTACACTTCCGGACCTTGAACGAATCAAGAATAGGACACGACATTCAATCCGCATACCACATCGGGTTAATGATATTCATGGTCTCGGTTTACTGGCATAATTATCAAAGCCGCTTGGCAAAGCCAGGACATATTGCAGGTCGCGTGAAAGAGGTCCTGGGAGGAATGTTGGATGAACATGAAGATGAGTTTACCCTCTGGGTGTTAGTATTAGGGGGTATCTCTGTTTCGGGGAAAGCTGATTGCGCATGGATGCTCTCTGGGCTACGAGACAAAGCCTCTGTGCTTGGAGTCACTACATGGGATGAAGCACGAAAATACCTGGTCAAGTTCCCGTGGATCAATGCCATCCATGATGAGCCAGGCCAAAGGTTATGGGACCAAATATGTTCAGTTGACCTATAGCTTTCACAGAAGGCTCTGGAGTTAAGGTTGAGACGACAATTATCTCCTTCATGTAACTGTTTAACTCCGCGCAATGTTCCGAGCGTATAACTCCAACATCTCAGGTCTTAGGCCAATCAAATCTCTTCGTCATACCCAAATCTGTCTAACCGTATATGGTAGTAAGTCTCTCATTGGCCCGGAGTTGGTGGATGGACGATCTACCGCCGGCTTTAACGAGGTTTCCGAATCAGGTAACAAGTCTCTTATTGGTTGATATGGGGATCTGTGTGTGTAAATGTTTCTAACATATGAGGCTTCAAGTTTAACCGATCGGAGTCGAACAAGCATAAATAGCGAGGCTCCTCACAACGAGAATAAGACAACCAGACACTTATACACATCCTAAGTACTTTCCATTACTTCATACTCCCGAGATCTCCTTGCTATTCGACCTTCTCTGAAACTATTTCACCATGGCCTCTACTACACATTCCGAGTTTGGTATCCATACCGAAGCTGTCGATGTAGCCAAAGCCTTCGCTGATGACATTCACGGCAAAACGATCCTCATCACTGGAGTGAACCGTGGCGGTATCGGATTCTCAACTGCCCATGCACTCGTAAGTGGTCTGAACTCTAGCCGCTACCAAGTCTAACCACCTCGAGTCTACCCAATCTCCGGCCTGTATCATCCTTGCCGGCCGCAGTCCATCCAAGGCTCAGGAGAGCATTGATGAACTCAAAGCTGAGTTTCCGAATGTTGACTACCGTTTCCTGGAGGTAGATCTTTCCAGTCAACAACATATCCGTGGCGCAGCAGATGTGGCTTTATCTTGGTCTGATATACCTGCTATCGACCTGGTAATCAACAGCGCAGGCGTCATGGGTCTTCAAGAGCGCACCCTATCCAAAGACGGCATCGAGATGCACCTCGCAACAAACCACATCGGCCACTGGCTTCTTACCTGCCTCATCATGCCCAAACTCATCAAAGCTGCCCAAGGTAAGCCAAAGGGATCTGTGCGAATTGTCAATGTAACCTCCGGATCGCCCACGAAGGCAACCATGCGATGGAGCGACATGAACTTTGACAAAACAAACAAAGACCTTCCTCAGGAAGAGCAGCCCGACTACGAATTCCTCAAGCTATGGGGATACAACAACAGCGAAGAAGTCGCTTACATTCCACTGGACGGCTACAACCGCAGCAAAGTCGCCAACGTGCTTTTTAGCATCGGCGCTAACAAACGCCTCTTTGCCAAGCACGGCATACTGTCGCTGTCTGTCCATCCCGGCGTCATCTTGGGGACCGAGCTAAAGAGATATTTCGCCCAGGAGACTCTAGATGCCGTGGCGAAGCTCGGCGCTGGCGGGTTTTATGAACCAAAGACATTGGGTGCAGGGGCCTCGACGAGTCTCACTGCGGCGTTGGATCCTAAGCTGGCTGTTGGTGTAGGCGAGACTCATCAGGGAAGTGAGAATTATGGAGTGTTTCTCGCTGATTGCCAGGTTTGCGACAAGGCGACGCCTCTGGCAGTCTCGAGTAGTGAGGCGGAGAAATTGTGGGAGTTTTCGGAGAAGGCTACTGGACAAGAGTTTTCTTGGTGAAGGGCGGCAAAGAAGTTCGCGAGTTGATCCCAGTTGATGGAAGATGACAGCAAATTTATTATGGAGTAGATAGCTGATCTTGTTGTGTTTATCTGCAATCAAATTGGACGCATATTCAACTACATCAGGGTGGTAAAATATCCTCAAGTATTATACTTACCCGCCGACTACTGATTTCGTTGTCTTGTTACGGTCCAGCTCAGAAACCCGGGATTTAAAGTTATCTTCCGTTGCAAATGACTGATTTGGATCTTAGTCAGCTTTTTGTAGGACTGTTGTGTATGTACAGAGGCTAGGGTCAGCCGATGTTAACGAATAGAGTTTGAAAGATTGGGTACACAACTCGACAGCCATTCCAGTTGAGTAAGTACCTAATTAAGGACAAGATAAGACAATATCACCTAGTCAGCGTGTAATTTACGCATTCGTCCACTCAGATCGACAGACATCGTTCCACCATTAGTTCCAGCTTGGAAACCAAATCTAGTTCTACGTGCACTTGGATTGAGTGATCAATCTTGTTCATCAAACCCTTTTCTGATAACCGAGTGTTTGACATCCATGGATGTCTCAGATCTATGCGGCTGTGGCTTCTCAATTGGGGATCGCCTGTATGCTACTTTGTTGGGTTAGTTCCCATCATCCATGGCGGATAATTACAGCATTTAACCACTATAACTCCACTATACACGGATCATAACACCAAAAACAAACAATACTATGCTTTCCAGGCTTACTCCGTACATACTATTCCTCAAGTTTCGCAGTTCCTGATCATCAGTAACAAAAGATGACCAATCACGCTCTCAACCCTGGTCGCCAAAACCGACAAATCCTCCCCAACAGACCCTCTGAACCCTGACAAAACTAGGACCAACAAGGAATAGAGCGGTGCTCATCTCGGCTTTTACCCCGCGTTTCGGTTCCCGTCATAGAAAAAGGGAAAAGTAAAAAACTGGCACACTCAACGCTTTCTCATGATTCGACTGTCAGACTCTTCCAGCCTATTTTTCTCTCCCTCTCTCTTCCGTTCCGCTCTGTAATACCTTTTGGATACTGCCCTACCACCCAACTAATGGCCTGTCGGGTTTTTACTGTACACTCCTACACTCCCCCCCCCTAGTGTCAACTCTGATACCGCATTTGTTACCGCCAAGTCTAGACACGGGGGTCTTGCGCTCAGTCGTCCCAAGCTGGCGAATTTTATTTAACTGGTCGACGTCGACGCGCCCCTTTTGCGTTGAGGTTCTTATCAACTCTCTATTCAACTCCCAACCAGGAAACAGTGGATATTCTCGAGCCATAAAGGCAAAACAAAACATACTTTTACTATCTGCCTACCTTTTTAAGTTATATTGTCCTATTTTATACATGTCGGCGTCTCCACCCAGCGGCTCGGCCAAGCGACGAGTCCGCACAGAGGCTCAGATGAGCCAGAAGCGACTGGCCGACCGCGTCAAACATAGAGAGAACCGCCAGGAGCACAAGTTAAGGATGGAGCGAATGGAGGCTGATATAGCCCAAATTCGAAAGAATCTCGATACTGTTTCCGCGCAGCTGCGAACGTTGCCTGTTCTGAGCGCCGATCTCCTCGCATCACAGCAAAAGTCATCTCAGAGACCAGCCGCCAATGTCTTTGCTGGACCGTCGTCAACCTCTGGTGAGGCCTACGAGATGGACACGAGCGTCGAGACCCCGGGCTTCCCCGCAGGGCGATCTACAGGACCAGGACGGGCTCCTCCGTGCCCGGAGCGCGAGATGCCCCCTACCGAGGTCCCGGCGTCGCTCATGTCAAGCTTATTTCCCACGCCGTCTCATGTCGATTGTCGATGCGGAGTGCAGCATCACTCGCAGTCCGACTGCCTGGAGTACCGCAGCTTCGCCATACTCTACGAGACCCATGCTGCATTTCCCCAGGATCCCCTCCATGCGCGATCCCTGCCGAGGAACCCTGCGTTGCCTAATATGACACTTCACTCGTATGGAGACAATGCAGTCACATGCTTTCTGACATCCTTCCTCAAGGGTTTTGAGATGGCCAGTGTGGAGACTCTGTTTGGGGTGTATTTCTTTGCCTACCGTCTCATGAGGGTACGTCTTCCTTCGCTCCGTCGTTCGTAATATACTGATCCTTGATAGTGGCGCTTACATCCTGATCCTATGACTCTCAAAGACGTTCCGCCGTGGCTGCTCCCAACCGAGGTTCAGAACACGTATCCGCATCCTGTGAGTATCGATTACATCCCATGGCCCGACCTGCGCGACTTTCTCTGCACGAATCCACGCATCAAGTCAAGGCATTCCGTGAAGATCTATCTCGAGTCCTTACAGCTCAAATGGCCACCAGGATGTTCTCTGATGACTTTGGAAGGTGGCCAAGTCTGCGTCAGCCCTGAATTTGAAGCCATTGCATGTGATCTCAATAATTGGGAACTGGGGCCTCCGTGGCTGGACGCTTTTCCGCGTTTGGTCGCACTTGTGCATCCATAGTTCTGTTGTTGGATCTTTGGTGTGGTTTGTTGGAAGGATTGGAAGTTAGATTGTGAGAGGAGTGCATTGCATGTATAGGATATTTAAAGGCGCGTGCTACCTAACGAACCTCGGATATGATGTTGCAGGGTTAGAGAGGAGTTGATTTTTAAGATACCATAGCACATGTAAAAACACGAGAATCAGAGCTACTCATCGGCAGCCGTAATCCTCCCCCATTTAGATATGGCTTGTAGGATGTTCTTATTCTTGTTTATTATGTGTATGCAAAGACGTTAAAGAATGCGTGTAGAATCACGAGACAGACATTTACTGGTAAGATATGCAACGAGTTTGCCCGTCCATGGCCCTAGATCTTAGGACTTTCGTCCATCTCGTCTCTCCTTAGTCGTCTGAAGTAACCTCTTCAAGGCCTGGCGATCAGCCGATTCAGTAAGCGCTAGCAACTCTTCTGGCTTCCCCGGCATATTCTCTTGTACATGGTGGCAGCCAATTGTGAAATAGTCCACTGGCAGCTCAAGCCAACGCTGGGCAAAAGCAAGGTACCGATTCACCAGCGCCTCGGCATGGACGCCTCGCTCATAATGTCGGAAGAACACTAACCAGTTTTTCCTGTCGAAACTGAAATCTTTCAACCCTGGTAATTTCTCACATATGTTATCAAAAACAGTCTCCCATCGCATGTTGTTGACATACCACCCGGGCTTGAGCTGTTTAGGATACGGTCTGTGGGGAGTTGGGCGTCGCTCGTAGCGTTCCAACTCTTCGTCGGTAGGGACTTCGGCTACCCATTTCCAGCCTCCCAGACTTACGTCCCAAAATGAAAATTCAGGCTGAAGCACGAGACAATGCGATGCGATGGTACAGTTGTGAAGATGCAGACTTGTGAGAGTCTTTTGCTCAAGCATCCATTCGACCTGGCCAGGCTGAATAATGATAAACCCATCTAGTGTTAAGGACTTCAGTCTCGGTAATGATATCCCGCTACTACGTGGATTGAATGTTCCAGGGATGGCACCCCACGCAAACCCCGATAGAGTCAGTTCGACGAGCTGGTCAGCCACAGTGGGCAAAAGAGCCTTTTCTAGATAAGGATCAAACTCGCGCATTTCGGGAAGGTAGATATCTGGCCTGTCGTGCGATTCACGAGTCATAAAGATGTGCAGACGCTCGATGTTCTCAAGAAGACCATTGGTAAGATCTTTCTCCAACGGCATGTTCTGTAGATTTTCCAAGACCAATTCGCGAATGATGCTCATGTTTGGTGACTCAGCACGCTTTCTCATCGCTTTTACAACGGCTTCCAAGGTTTGAATTCGTGTAATGGCCGGTTCAGGCTGTGGACCTTGGCTATTCTCGAACTCTTCTTCGTGCGGTTCTTGTCCTTCACAAAGGCCCTGGAAGCGCACCTCCAAAGCGTTTAGATTCGGCAATTCCGCGATTCTATCAATAGCAGAGATAAACTCCGGAAACTCCCCATCTTCGATCCATGACTCAGGCCATGCGGAAATATCGCAACCTCCATAATCATCTGGTGGAGCAGTCTCGATCGCGACGCAGCGAGCCGCAGCCCGAATGGCAGTCGAATCCAACAAATGGTGCCATGAGGCAAATTCATCTTCGACCGTATTTGCGTTGTGCCAGAGTGTTAACGTGTGGAAGAGGTGTTTGGTGACAAGGTCGTTCCATTGGCGACAAACGAGGCGGAGTGACCAGGTGTCGAGGAGCCAATCTTCCTGAAGGTGGTGTTTTTGCTTATCTGTTAAGACGAAGCTGAATATATGACTCAACACTTCATTAGGAAGGTCTGGTAGCATTTTGGCAGCGTTTTGAGGAGTGAGTTACAGGTTTGTAGGATCAAACTATTGAGTGAAGTCGTAGGATCGTGAAGTAATATAATAGAAGCGGGGGAACCTTGTCGCCTAGGTAATTATCCAATCTATATAGCCGGTCCTTCTTATGATCCTTCGAGTTTTAGACTACTTCATAGTCTGACTATAACATTTTTTCCCCAATAACATATTGCTATTATAATCAGAAATGTGTTTTTAGTAGAGGAATTACACAAACACTCCAATAATCTCTTCCTGTTTTAGCATGATACAAAACCTGGAGCAGTTATCAACCCCAAATATGATATCAAACTTGGAGTAGTGTCATGACGCCAAGAGGGAATACATCAAGCCAATATCTGATCGTCCGCAGGTAGTTACGTATATGGAGACATATTGTACAAAAGTCTCCTTGATTATCCACGACATGGAAGCAGTTCTATTAAAAGAGCGAATGTTTATTTGACATTGACATTTGTTTCTGCGCAACATGTCCGAAGACTAATACATTGTAACAGCAAATACCCTTCTTCGATACTTTGGGGGTCGCCCTTAATTCGTCTCATATCTAAACGTGTGCATGGACAAGGGCTTTCACCTTTGAAGGGTCTGCCCCTACGACCTCGCCAACCTTTTCGCCATGCTTGAACATGATGAACGTTGGCATAGCTCGAATGTTGTATTCTTGAGCAATGTCGACTGCTTGGTCAACATCGACTTTAACGAAATGAACACTTGGAATGTCTTGAGAAAGTCTAACCGCAATATTAGCTTCCCATTGAGCTTGCAAAAAGCGGAAGTGCGTGGGGTATATTACTTTTCAACCACAGGACTTATAATTCTGCAGGGTCCGCACCATTCGGCCCAGAAGTCCACAAGCACAAGAGAGTGCTTTCCGAGAGTTTCATGGAATTCCTCCAGGCTGATAGAGGAAATCAGCTCAGTGTATTTATTTAGGGAGGTTGGATAAAATTGTTTGAGCGAGTAAATCGGGTATTCTTACCTTTGTACTTCTGTGACAGTCATTTTGATGTTGTTGCTTTGCTTGAGCGTGTTGTGTAGTATTGATAGTAGTCGAAAGTGACGAGTGAAGATTGATGAGGTATCAGGATTATGCCACAGTTCTGTCAGTTTATATACCTTTCCCGATAAATATACGTACTTATGACTTTACTTGATATGCTAGTCTTGCAAAGGAATACGTGTAGCGGCATGTCTCAGTCGCGCAAGCGTAGTGTATTCTGTACTTGGCAAATCATTACCAGGAATCTGCTATAATGGCACGAATACTGGATCGTTTCCGGCTGATCCGTGTTCAGCCAGCCACTCAAACTCTGTTGTTCAAAAAGTAGCATGAAACATGGTGACATAATAGTGCTGCGAGGGGTAATTCCTGGCTGGGAGACGGGAGCATTGAAATAGTCTGGGTGCAGTCAATTCAAAAACAGCCTTGTGCAGCAAAGTCGCGTTGATGTTTCAGTATAGTACCAGTTGGTAACTAGGTTAAGCTAATGTTTGGCTGTTGGCTGGTTGCAATATAGTTTCGTCCAAAGGTTCCAACGGTTAGGATATGCTAAGCTGCTAAAATATTATGTATAGTGATTGGAGGAATCTTAGAGAATCTTGAGACTAAGAGTTAATAAAAACTTGTAAATTGCAAGAGAAGTGTCATCAAGTATCGGAACCTTTGCATGCCCACTATATTTAAAGCATATTATACCAGAATCATGGCATGCATGTTTTACATATTCTACGTGGCAGTGCATATACCGTGTCTCAATGCCGGAATGCCCCAAGAGATTAACAGGCAGTCCTGGCAAATCAACATATCCCGTGGCGCTATAAGATCGCAGATTAATAACCAGGTTGCCAGCCATTGCAGATCTACAGTACATTCTTGGAAGTGGGCGGATAACTTAGGGGCGGCACGAAATGTGATCTACAGCAGAGTACGTCATAACCACGATATTCTTCAAGGATCAACGATATATCTTGCATAATCGAAGCTGTCAAACATGTCTTACCGATCGCATCACCTCATCGAGTCTCTCGGTGTCTGTCGCAGTGACGACAGGACCTTCTCTTTTTCTTACCTTTCACTCCTCTCTTGATAATCCTGTTGGCCTTTCTGAGTACCTTTTCGACCCGTCTTCTCTCTCTGCGACTCTCACGGCTTTCACAACTTGTGCCTAAATGAACTCTTTGTCTGGACTGATCGCTTGGGCTTGACTGGCCACTCTGGCTGGGGGCAATTCCTTCAATTTGGAAATCTTGAATACCCTGAGAGGCCTGAGCGGGTTGAAGTCTCTGAGCAAGTGGAACGCTTTGGGAAGATTGAGAGCTCTGACTATATCTCGGACTCTCACTTCTTCCGCGACTCGTCATGGAAGCTCCAGACGCTACTGATGCAGCCGGATTATGCTCTGGTATATTCTGCGCTCGTAGGACATTCCACTGCTGAGCTGTTTGCTGGTTCGTCAAGAGCCTAAAATTGTAAATCTGTCTGTGAGTTTCCTGAAGCATATCACCCACCTGCTTTATCTCCTTCCTATACTCTTCGTCAATATTCACCCTGTCCAAAGAAGCCAGGTTCTGGGCAGCTTGGTACAAAGACGTGAGGAGATCATTGATGAGTTTTGATCTGCCCATTATAGCCCTCGCATTGTCGACTCTGAGGGCTTGTTCGGCTGGGTGCAGAAGAACGGTGCTGGTGACGAATTCCAGCTGCTGTCTGAGGGCTTCTCTGCCTTCTGCCATGAGACATGGGAATGTTTGTAGTATGGATGCGGGAATGTTATAGGCTGAAGCTTCTGCGGTGCCGCCCATGACGAGGTCTTCATCGTTGTCAAAGTTGCCGTTACTCATTTTCTTTTTGAAAAATAGAATATGTTAGTTGTGTTGGGTGTAATGAACTCAAATCTGTAAAATGTTAGTATTTTCTGTAAAGGCAAGATATTGAGCAGAAGATAGTTTGAGTGGGAAGTGTCGTGTTTTTATCCCACGTCTATTAGGGGCATGCTTAATGTCACTGCGCTGTGAACAAAGGGACTCTTTCATTGACTAGGGTGAACAGAGTTGGTTGGTCTGCCATGCGATTTGGTAGAATGATCGTGGTGAGTGGACAAACAAAGGCTCGAACACCACAAACAAAGAGGCGAACAACTTCTCAATCAAACACGGATAAGCTCTCAGATTAGATAACGGCAACACTAATTAATCATGGTAACGAACGGTTTAGGGTTTCAGAATATTCAAACAAGGTAAATAAGTTATTCTCTCACAATTCTCTACGGCCAGATCTCAAAAAGGTTACTCATCCAAGCACAGTCGGGGACCAACCAAGCAATTCCGTAGTAGAAATAGGCATCAAATCCTTGTTGCAAGTCTCGTTCAACATCAGTCATCTCTTATAGTCATAAACTCTAAATCTCTAAGTCTCTAAATCTATTTTTGCAACACGCACATCTAGAACAAAGTGTATCTCAATCTTTTCCACCAAGGGAACGTAGCGAGCTCTGCACGCCACGCATGAATAGACTCCCAGTCGTGCTCACGTCGTCCTGTATCGATATCGATCTTCTCGATACTGATCCAGCTTGTTCGCTTCCAGATATATCCTCCAGCCCAGAAGGCGAGGACAATAGGAAGTCCGAGGTACTGCATGAAGAAATCCTCAACAGTGCCCATACCGGACTCGCCAACAGGGGCAACAATGGCCACGTAGAACTAGAAATAATGTTAGTTGATGGTTCAATAGCGAGTTTGAAAGTATTCGACTCTTAGGGACTTACCTGAGCAATGAGAATCACAACAACGAAAATCAGACCAACCCACGATCCCCAAACTCCACAGACGGCCTTGAAAGGAATCTCGTCAAGCGTGTGGCCATTGTACTTCCACGCAGCTCGGAAGCGGATGTGCGCAAGACAGATAGATCCCCAGCAGACAAGCATAGCCAATCCCGAGAGAGCCAAAAGCCAGTCGAAGATAACAGGACCAGCCGCGTCAAGGTTCAGGAAAGCAAGGCATCCGAAAGCAATGATGAATGCAACCGAAGGCAGAGGTCGACCAGCTCTATCAACCCAGGTGAAAATCTTGGGTGCAAAACCTTGCTGCGCTAGAGCGAGGAGTGTGCGAGATCCTCCGTATACAGATGCGATGCCGAGAGACAAGACAGATGACAGAATCACCACGTTCATGTAGTGGTCAAGGCCCTTGAGTCCGGAATACTTTCCAATGAGAACAAAGGGTGAGGCCGCACTGTTGGAGTAAGAGCTGGAGCTCAAGAGGCTCGGGTCATTGCAGCTGACCAAAAGTCCAACGAACAACAACGCAACGATGTAGAAGAGACAGATTCGCCAAAAGACCTGCTTGATGGCTCGAGGAACTGAAGCCGTAGGGTTGCGAGATTCAGCAGCAGCCAAACCAACGAGTTCGGAACCAGCGAAAGAGAAAGCAGCAGTGACAAAGACTGAGCAAAATCCCTTGAAACCGTTCTTGAAAGCTCCCGGATCGTGCCAGAGCTTAAAGCCTTGGTAGGTATCGTAACTTCCATTGGACGGTCCTCCACCGCAGACCAAGACGAGCGCAATGATCATGAAAATTGAAATGGAAGTCAGCTTGAAGCATGCTGCCCAGAATTCCTCCTCTGCGTAGCCGATTGTGCCGAACATGTTGAGGATGATAATAGCAACAAGGAAGACGGCGATCCATATGCCGGGTGATGAATCAGGGGCCCAGTATTGGATTGTGATGGCGCAAACTGTCAGTTCCAGAGGAAGAGTCGCAGCCCATTGAAGAGTGTAGTTCCAGGCCATTGCGAAACCGAACGCAGGATCAATGAAACGAGCTGCATAGGTGTAGAAACCGCCTGAGATGGGGTACATGACAGCTAATTCACCCATGGCGTAGACAACATTGAAAACCATGACTCCAACAAGGAAGAAGTCAATGAACAGCGTAGCAGGTCCCTGTAACAATCAGTAAAAAACTCCAATTCGATCCAAGAATTTCACTTACACCTTTACTCAACGCAGAACCAGAGCCCACAAAGAATCCAGCACCGATAGAGCCTCCAATAGCCACCATCTGAAGATGTCTAGGCTTCATCTTACGATCCAGCTCAACAAGCCCCAAGCCGTAATGCTTCCTCGTAAAGGACTTTGCGTTCAGCCCCGTCCTCGTCATGAAGTCATCCTGCTCATATTCCTCCCCCGTCGCAGTAAACGTCTCCTTCACACCAGGAGGAGCACGCTCATCCGCATCGTGCACGACGCCCACGACGGGAGAATCGTTGATGACTTTTTCGACAGCCATGATAAGAATCTCTCAAACGACTCTAGTATGACATAAAACACAAAGAATAAGGAACGAGATGCAAAAGGGGCGGGAAAAAAAGGTCTTTAAAAGAAAGTGGCCCCATTATAAAAAAGATGTTTGAGCAAAAGCGCGGCCCCAGTTTATGGAAGAAAAAAACAACGCTATTTAGGCCCACACATGGCATGGTCCTGACTCTTTTTGCGAGGAAAAAGTTTTCACGAGAGGGACATCTCCACGATCTAAGGGACGGGTTACTTTTGCGTCCCCGGACGTTGACTGTGATTCTTTACGTAAATCTCCATGGGGAAGATCTGTGTTATTTGCTAATGAGGTTATCTTCAAACTATGGCTGTGGAGAAGCATACTTCTCCAAATTGCTGGGGAGGAATTTGGAGTTTTTACAGCTACTCCACAGTCGGAGAAGATATTCTTCATGCGAATCAATAAGTGCTTCAATTGCTCAGTTGCTCAATGGCAATAGACAAGAAGAATATATTCTATTGCCACGCATAACAAACTATAACTATGACTTCCGTGTCCAACTCCATTCCCTCAAAACCGGCTTGTGAAAATATTCTCAACGGCCCGTTAAGGCTGATAGTGGTTCAACATTTGCCACTTGCAACCACCGAGATAATCTCTCCTGTCCAGCCCATACAATCACTACAAATTAAATTAAAAAAAAAACCAACGCACAGTTGATTTGACAACGGAAATAACTCATATCATTCATTACGTTACTGTCGTGTCTAAAAAGTCCAGCTCTAATCAGCCTCAACCATCTTCAACTCATCAAACCCCTGTCTCTATAACGTAAATAGCCGCGGCTCGGCGGGCGGATCTTGACTAGTGGGAACACGATCGGTTCCCATTATATTCTTTAATTCCCGTATTTCCGCACTAAGCTTTTGGGTGTTGGGAGAATTAACCGCGCTTTTCAAGGAACTGCATTTATTAAAGAATTTTACTAAAACATTCTGTCAAGCATAAGTATTAGGGACCTTGCACTGGAAACTACAGGGTGCTGTCAAAGTATTAATTGACACTTAATATAAGTGGAGGAATAGTATAGGTAGACATAACAGAACTTGGACCAGAAGAGGACGATACTCACAAGATCTAAGCATAAACAGTTCATTCGTAGCATGTTAGTGCATATGGTCAACCTGAAAGATCTTTACATCCAGAGGATCACTTGTGGAGCCATCACGACGCAACAATCACGATACCCAACCCTGCATAGCAACATCGCGTTCGGCGCAGCTTCATGAACAAAAACATTACAAATGATGTTTAATATAATTTACAAGGCATCGCATATACCGGTCGAGGCTAAGCTGCCCTCTCATTCTCTATACACTACAAATCCACAACTCCCAGTTTCCTTTTATGTAAACGGCAAAGCAAATGTACAAGGGTATTAAACTCATCATCTCATCCCATAATCACTTCCACCCTACTTGGTCGCTTTGGTATGCTCCTCGTAAAACTCCAGCGTCAGCGCTGCCAGGAACCCTGGGATGCAGCCCTTCTCCCTGACCCAGAAGCCAATCTGGTCGCTTATTCTTCTAGCGAAAGCGCTTCTCGGGCCACCACCGACCTTCATCGTGCCGCGCTCTCCGTCGAAGATGATGGAGTTTTCGTGCTCGTCTGTCTGCGACGGGTAAAAGGTGCTCTCCACACGCATCTTGCCGTTAGGGATGAACGTTACTGTCCAGCCGAGTGTGGAGAAGATGGCCTCCTTAAACTCTTGGGACTTGGAGCCCCAGACTTCTTTGAGGCGACGAGTTCGCTTTTCGGCTGATGCTGTTTCCGCTTTGGCAGCTGCGATCTCACGCTCCATGGCTGAGAGGACCGAAGTTGGTATCGTAGGCACTGAAGAACTGCCGCCATTGGAGCGGAGTTTTGCCAGAAGGTCCTCGTTCTCCTTCTTGAGTGCCTCGAGAGTCGAACGCTTAATCGCTTCAAAGTCCGAGGTAGGGTTCGACTTGAGAGATAGCACACGTGTTTGTGTCTGCTGCTTGGCAGCTTGGAGTTGCTCGCGGCTGGTGGACAAGTCCTTCTCGAGCAACGCCATCTTGTTTTTGAACTTGGTTACCTGCTCCTCCAACATGCGCTTCTTTCGCGTGAGTTGTCCGAGCTGTTCTTGGGTACTATCATCCTCCGCCCTTGAGCGCTTGCTGCCCGTTGCTGGTTGTGGTGTCCCCGTTGCTGAGGGTTCGACAGCCGATAGCTCGGCGTGCAGATTCTGGACCTCGGTCTTGTACTTGTCGACAAGCTCCTCAAGTTCTTGAACTCGCTGCGAGCGTGCTTGGTCGAACTGCTCGGGCTGGAGCGTCTCATCCTCAGTGTCAAAAGTCTTGAGCTGTGCGCGAAGATATTCTACCTCCTTGACGGCCAAGGCACGCTGGCGGTCGAGTCGCAATCGAGCTTTATCGGTGTTGGTCGCGTTGGCTGCGCTCTTTGCGTTTTCAACCTCGCTGATGAGGCGAGACCTTTCGTTGTTCAATGACTGTATGGTGTTCTGCGCCGACATGATTTCAGCCTGCAGGACACCCACCTTCTCAACGAAAGATGCATTGGTGAGACGCTCCTCGACAAGGGCTCTTGCCACGGCTTCTGGGGAGTCGAATTCATTCTCATTCATCTCAGCATTATTCCTTAGATATGCCGCCCAGGCCAATCGCTCATCCTCAAGGCGCTGACGTTGGATTCGAGCTTCGGCAAGCTCAGCTTCGACCAGTTCTGCAGACTCCAACCTTCGCTGTAAGGTTCGCTTCTCCTCCTCCACAACTTCGACGGCTTTGCTCAACGCTCGTAGATGCTTAAGTTCGGAGAGTTGTTCCCGGTTCGTCGACTCGAGGTTACGGATATGTTGAACTTGTTCTGTCAATTCCTGTCGGATAATCTCCATCGTCTCCGCATCGCCACTTTGTGCCTTGAGTCGCAAAACATCGGCTTCGAGGTTGGCGATCTGACCGTCCTTCTCAGCCAGCTGGGCTTGTGTTTGCTGTAGGATATTCTCTCGTTGCTCGTTCTCTTGTTCGAATTCTTGGATGGTCTTTTGGAATGCGGTAATCTGCATCTCCATATCGGTATTCTTGCGATCGGCAATTCGGGCAGCATCATCCTTCGCTGTCGAGAGGTCCTCCAACTGTTCCTGCAGCAGGCGGGCCTCATCCTCAGCTTCACGAGCTTTGCGCTCCAGCTGCTTCCTGTCTCCATCGACCGACTCTTTAACTTCTTCCAATTCCCTCCGCAAAGCCTCTGATTGCGCTACTGCTTTCTCGCGCTCGGCCTCAGCAGCTTGTCTTTGTTGTGATTCATCGTGTTCGCGTCGTCGAGCTTGTTCCAGCTTGCTATTATGTTGCGAGAGAGCAATTTCCTTCTCTTGATCGCTAGTCTGCATCCGATATTGAAGTGTACCGATCTCGGCCTTCAATGACTCGATCTCCCTCCTGTACTTCTCGTATTCGTCCGCGTCAGGAGGCGCCATGTTCTCCTTATGACTTTCGCGCGAACCGGGGCGGACAGATTCAGCGGCTAGACTCTGTCGAGATGCAGGGCGAGGGAGGTTAGATTCTCCAGTAAAAAGATTATACGTGGGCTGTGTGGCGCGAAAGGCGGAAATCTGCAATCGGATTCGCGGTCAGAAACAATTGACGAGCTGGGGAATGTTTGTTTTGTTTTGTTTTGTTTTGATGTTGACTTACCCTTGACTTTCGAAGTGAGGTGCTGGGCTGATCGTTGGTAGAAGTGCTGGCTCTGAATCTATTGGTGACCGAACTTCTACGGCTTCCACGCCCATCAAAGTTATTGGGCGTGTGCGCGCGCATTTTTTACTGTTTAATAGATGCGGTGGGTTGAAAGCAACAACGATCGCGGTCGCGGAGCAGCCGTTGGCGATCAAAGGAGCAGCAGTGTCATCACGTGACACCACAAGGCCCCAGCTCAAGTTACAGTAGATGAAATGGCAAACTATTGAATACTGTGAAAGAAATGCTGTTCTTTAATTATGATTCGGGTATTCCTTGTATGTTCTACGCAGTTGTTAAAGCAGTGGCCTCATTCTCGGATGCCATGAGATGCAGGGTAAGGGTGAGTCCTGGGGTATCGCCTTCTGAATGCTAAATAACATCGATGCGTTACTCTATGATGAGCCTGTACAATATTGTTCGGCTTCAACATGTCTTGTTTCGCTTTACCTACTGTTATAGATAACGAGAAAGGAGCTTAGGAACACCGAATGTTACTGAACCTGCATGTACCGGTTTGTAGGTTCACACTTTCCTCTTCAAAATAAACGACCACTAAATCAAGCTTGCACGACGCTCCAACGGTTGGGTTTTAGCTTCATAATTACCGAACAGCTATTAAACTGCCTGTTATCAAGCATAGCTTCTGATTGGACTCCAGAGGTGTTTGTCCATCGCCTATCTTCGTAGGAACGGATTTCTTCAAATGGCAAACCTGCATACCAAGCCTCTAATTATTAAATCCAATCACCAGATCGTATGGAAAAGAAAAGCCCCTGTAAAGCTTGTTTCTCCATTAAATAACTGTCCATGACGCATCCTAGTAAAACGTTCCTGAGCTTTCCTCTCTCCAAGATGCCAAGTGCACAACATCCAGTGACGTATTGTACCTGACGAGGAGGGACCCTGTTCCGCCGGTAGACCCTCTTCTCATTGGCTGTCTCATGACGTTTCCCTGGACCTCGTGACCCACTCTATCTATTTTGTGCTTCGAGCTTCAGCTCTCGAAAAAGGTCAAGCGGACTCAAGCCCATCGTCAGAACCGACGATCACATTACGACCACCCGCTTACAAAACCGAGCTCCACTGACGTCGATTTTATATTGACCGACCTCATTCGTTCCCTTGACTTGATTGGGTTCCTGTATCTCTTCTCTTTCTCTTGCAAATGGAACATTCTATTCGGTAGCAGCTAGAGCAACCCTCAACATCAACGTAGCTTCAACTACCCTATTGCTTCTCCCAACACATCCCAAGCTATCATCTTGTTACTCGGCATCTTCTCTTATCTGAAAACCATTCTCGTTACTTGAAATGGCCTCAATTGGCCTCAGGGTAAGATCCTACTAGCTGTGCCCCTCCATCTTAACCTTCGTCTAACAGCTTCACCTAGTCTTCCTTGACCACTAGAACCATAACTCTTCGACCCTCACACTCCCGCTTCGTCCCTCTCTACCCTCGGCAACTCTATTCGACACAATACGGTTTCTCATCTTCTGCGCCACGATGGTCTCCCGACTCAACAAAGTCCTCTTCTAGCAGCAGCAGCTCGGGAAGCTCGGCAGCTAACTCCGACCAATCCATCTCGAGCAGCGCATCCTCAACACCACAGACCGGTAAGCTCAATATCTTCAGCAGCGAATGGGAAGATCTCGATACCAAGGTTAAGAGCTTTGAGGATCTGCCACATCGCCTCTTTGGCGCGAACCAACATATGATCATCAACTATGAGCTTAAAGAAGCTTTGCGACTTATGTTGCGCCAGTTCAACGCGCCCATAGTATACTGTTTCGCCTATGGCTCTGGAGTCTTTCCCCAAGGACCTTCCAACGCCAACATTTCGGAGAGTGATTTTCGCGCTGTGCACCCAAACCCACCAGATGCACTGATGAAGTCGCAAAAGGGCTCGCCCAAGGTGGTGGATTTTATCTTCGGAGTATCACATGTTGAGCATTGGCATTCGATCAACATGAAGCAACACCGTAACCATTATTCCGGTCTTGCATCTTTAGGTTCTGGTGTTGTCTCGCGCGTTCAGAACTGGGGTGCTGGTGTCTACTTCAATCCATTTGTCGAAGTAAACGGCATGCTTATCAAGTACGGCGTGACAAGCATCGATAACCTCGTTCACGATCTCTCCACATGGGATAGTCTGTACCTTGCGGGCCGTCTCCAGAAGCCCGTCAAGATCCTCCGGGACCACCCTCGTGTCCGACTTGCCAACCAGCACAACCTTATTGCCGCTGTTCGAACCGCACTACTCCTTCTACCCCCGGATTTTACCGAAGCCGAGCTCTACAGCACCATCGCGGGCCTCAGCTACTTGGGTGATCCGCGCATGTCCCTGCCTACAGAGAACAAGAGCAAGGTCTCAAATATCGTGGAGAACAACATCGTCCATTTCCGACGCCTCTACGCCCCTCTCGTCAAGACCCTTCCCAATGTCGACTTCATTGGGTCTAGTCGTATCGACGACACCGACTGGATCATGAACCCTGAAGCCGACAACACACTTCAACAAGACATGGACCCTGTGCGTCGCGGTAACATGGTTAGACGACTACCCCAGACCTTCCGATCGCGCTTGTACTTCCAGTACCAGAAGCGGTTCGGCATCCCTCGCGGAGAGTTCAACGAGCTCATGAAGGCTTCAACCGATGAAGAAGGTGGCGCTGTGAAGAAGATGCAGGGAGGAGGCTTCGAGCGTCGCATAGCCGCTGACGACGCCCAGAAGTTGCGTGAAACGGTGCGCCTTGTCATCAAGCAAACGGTCAACTGGCCTAGTACCGTACAAAGCGTCAAGGGACTTTTGATGGGCGGTGTTTCACGAACATGGCGATACTTAGGAGAGAAATATTCGAAATTCAAGAAGGACCAAGTGAGCAAGAAGACCAAGGAGCTTTCTGAAAAGTCGAAATAAGATCATTAACGGCCAATGTACATTAATGCCCCATTCACGTCCTACCGATGTATGTATGAAGGAAGGAAAGCGAACGGTTGAGGAACAGCGTCAATTTGGAGTAACAGGACTGGCAAGGACAAAAAATGGGATTAGTTTAGACCCAGCGAGGCCGAACAAAATAGTTTGGACACACAGTCCTTTTGATGAATCATCTACCTGAGATATATAGACGTGGTTTTGTTCAAGTCCCCTACACACATGCAACACTTTCTCCAATCCAGATTAAGCCTGGTATTTCCCAAAATACATATAGAAACGCATACAAAGAAAATGATTAAGAAACACAAAGAGGAAGAAAGAGTGAAAGTTCACCCCAGTCAAGCCATTCACGCTCGCTATTCAATGCGCCGCCGAGAAGAACAATGCGTCTTCTCTGGCTTCTTTCTATCCATGCACGTGGAAATATTTCAACATTGTTTATCGCCCTTCATATTTGCCGCTGACGAGTTTCCTTGACGCAGGCACGTCTACCCACTTGTGCTCTGTGCTCGCGCTATCGTCCGCGAAGGGATCATCATCAGATATATCCTTGCCTTTGCCCTTGCCCTCGTCGAGTCGAGAGATGGAGATACCGCTTCCGATGGGCTGGTCGCCGGAGGCTGTGTATTCCCACCGGGCTTCGATGTGGCCTGGCTTGGGCTCTGCGCCCTCTGCGCCGATGATTCGGCATACGATCTTCTGAGGTTCGGTGGTAAGGGTGAGATCGCCGATACGCCAGTAGACGAGGTGCTTATCCTTGAGGTGTATTCCCACGGGCTTTGTTTGCGCGCCGCTTGATC
The DNA here is from genome assembly GCA_900312805.1 of Fusarium torulosum. NCBI lineage: Eukaryota > Fungi > Ascomycota > Sordariomycetes > Hypocreales > Nectriaceae > Fusarium > Fusarium torulosum. The sequence continues at coordinate 63,139 of ONZP01000320.1, forward strand.
GGCCCTCGTATGTGGCGACGATAACAACGTTGTGTAGTGATACTGGGGCGGCAAGCTTGGAGGAAGGGTTGAGGTAGTATTGTAGCAACAAACCGAGCTTGTCTCCCTGGGGCTTCCATGCGGGCTTCAGAACAATAGGAGCATGCTCGCCCAACGTTGGAGCCTCAGAATCATCGGAGAATACTCGGTATGAGAATGCGGTGGCGTTCTTGGTGAGGTGAGATACATCGAGGTTGAACTGATCGTTGTGGTCAGGGGATGAGTTCTGCACGAAGATGCGGTTTGGCCCAATGCGCTCCAGAGCCGCAAAGTTGTTAATGCGGATTGTTTCGTAGCCTAAGTAATGTTAGAATTGCGTTTAGTGTGATTGATAGGTTACTTACTCTTTGCATCGCCAAAGTCACTGGGGTTGTTGATAAAAGCAACCTCACCAGTAATGGACATTGACTTGATCACACCATCCTCAAAAATGGCAGAAACACTTTCAATGATGGATGTGTTCAGACCTGGAGCAGTCATCTGGGCGTGTTGGGGATGGTTTAGACCTCCCAACGAGTTGCCGGATCTCACGGACTGCGTATCCGAAGTGCCCGCAATGCTGGCCTCTGATGCCAGGGCCGCAACAGCACTTCCCTTCGAAGTGGATGGTGCAAGAATTGGAGATACAGGCAAGGCACTTATGGAGGAGTCTGTACCGCTCTCAGGCAGGTTTGGCGGCGGCACGTACATAGTATGGCGCACATCGCGACGCCCTCTCACTGTACCACTGCGACGAGTGGCCGGCCCAAGCTTCAGACTGTTAGCGACGATGGACATCGCAGCCAGCTTGGCATCTGGGTCTTCATCCTCGACAGGCGTCTGCTGGATGTTGACTTTGAGCAGTTGGTCGGGATCTTCACCAGATTCCTTCTGTGCCTCACGCTGAGCCTCGGAGATGGGGTCGTTCATTGGCGGTGGAACATTGAATCCCTCAGCATCCTTAGTTGCGATTGGTGGCGGCGCGGGGGACTGGCTCTCTTGCTTGTGCGACGGAGGAGGGCCTGGCGGCGGCTGGACATCTGACAGATCGGGCTCGTAGTTACCGTTGACTGTGTCTCCCGTTGTTTGTGGGATGGGGCTGTCGAGAAGAGTTCCATTGTGCGACACACCGTTCGTGTTCTCATGCGAGGGCTCAGGTCTGGGCGAATCGTTGTTGTCATCGGGAAATTTGGGCGCATCGGGGGTTTCTGCTAGAGAGGACAATCGGTGGTGCTCCTGGAGGTTGTTGGACGAACCTCGAGGCGAAGGACCGCGTTCGTTCTGGCTGTGACTGGTTCCGAGTCTTCCAAAGCTGGGACCCAGCTTTCCAGGTGAGAGCTGACCAAAACCAGCATGCATGCTCTGCCTTCTTCGTCCACCAAACATGGTACCGAGGCGGCGGAGTTTGCCTCCTGCAGCTTGTTAGCCAGCGGTCAATCAATTCTCTCTGAAATTGACTTACCTTGCTTCTCCTGCGGAACTGAGTTATTCTCGCTTACATCATCGTCGCCGGCGTGAGAAGATGTTGGGGCCGGAACAGGCGCAGGAGATGAAGTATGAGCGCTCGGAGGTGGCATGTTGGTGCTATCGGCCGTGCTTGGGGGTACTGGTGTCGATGGTGTGGTACCTGCAAAAGACGACTGCCGTGTTGAAGTTCTTGTAGGAAGCTTGGCCTTGCCAGCCGTGGCCTTATTCACAAAAGATTGAATCTCTTGGTTGGTATCAATCTCAAGCATCAGTGCGAGGGTCTCCATAGCATTCTCCTGCACGCGCTGAGATGAATCGGATTCGTGAGTCTGGTACTGGGTGAGAAGATCACGCAAGTTGTTAACACGCGATTCGTCGAGGGCCTGGAGAGATTCGAAGATGAAGGGCGCCTGTGATTCCCATTGTCCGGTAGCGGACTCGAGCTTGGATGAGGCGGCATCGACCTTTGAAGTGTTTGCACGACCGCCCTTCTTAGTGAGCTTGTCAACACGCTCTTGAGACTCCTCGAGATCCTTAGCAATTGCCGTTAGGTTGTTGGCCATGGTGGTCATGTTCTGAACGTCCTTGCGGCTGCCGAAGTTGCGCAGCGGGTGTTCGATGTCTTTCTCGATGCGATCGGCGAGCTGGTGATGTGAGTGAGCAATGCTCTCAGTCGAGTCAACGATTCGATTCCATGGCGCTTGGAAGACACTACAGCATTGTCAGCAGATTGCGACAGTAAGTTCTTGGGGAGGTTTACCCGAGCTCGGACTGAGCATTCGGCACTTTGAACAGAGTGAGCTTTTTCAGACCCTGCACGTACTGCTCCTCCACACGACGGCGCTCCTGTGTAGAGTTGATTAGTGGAATGTTGATGACACTCGTGGGGTGATGCCATGTTGTTACGTAGCCATTGGCGATTTGCGGAATTGTCGTACCTGGAGCCAGTCGGCGATTTCGTGGTTGACGCGGGACATGCGCTTCATTCGTTCGTTAAGGGTATGCGCCGCCTGGCTGGGCTGGAGAGCTGCCTATAAGTTGCGCAACAGGAGTCAGTCGGAGCTCAATCGAGTGTTGCGTCGATTCTGCTTCCATAGTCGCTCGATGGAATTGGAAGGAGCAGGAAAGGGTCGGCTCACCAGCATGGCGGGATATTCGGCCCTGGCCATATCCTCCATGATGGACCACGGCGCAAATTGGAACAGGAATTATATATAGATGCGAAGAGAGAGCAGTGAATTAAGTATATGATTAATCGCTCGAGGAGATGCTGCGCATGGTGTTTAGGTGAGTGAGAGGGGTCGGTCGAGTTTCGGAGGTGACCAAGCAAGAGTAGATGTCGGATGAGGAGCTTGTTTTGGATGCGATGAGCGTAGACCAAGGGGGCAATGTCAGGTCGTCGTTGGTAAACAATGTCGATATTCGAGGTGTTCGGAAGAGTCGGAGTGACTGTCCGTGGTATCGTGTAGATATTATTGCCGCAAAAAGTGCACAGATCCAAGATGTAGCCGGCACGGAGGTTGGAGGAGTAAAAGGTATCCGTAAAGGTAGGTAACGGGAATTAATGCCTTGGCTGGGGGACGACAACGGCTAAAAGACTAGAAGTGGCTGGCCTGAGAGACAGGGCTTGCGCTGGCGCTGGCGCTGACGCTGACGCTCGCTGGGTACTCGCTGGAACTTTGAGCTGGCTAGAGCTGGAATTGGGATTGGGTTTGGCTGGGGTAGCTTGATTTAGAGGCAGTGGAGCTTTTAGAGTGGACGCAGCGGTTGGTGGTTGGTTTACCTTAGCCCTTCGAGAAGTAGACCAAGAACAAAGTCACGAGGAGACAAACATGACCTCATAACCTCGGTACTTGTAATTGATCATCTCAACACCAGAAACTGATCTCTCCGGTAGAATTAGCCTTAATCCAACTACAGCTTTCGTTAAGAATTAGATAAATGCCCTAGTCCATCTCCTCTCTCCTGACTCGTGAGACACAACCGATAGACCCCTGCTCCTCGTCATGCTTGGGCTTGTTTCTGCTTTGTGAAATTGCGGGCCTCTCGTTTGTTTCTTCTGTCACAGAAACCACACTTCCAACCTGAGACATCCTGGTCAAAAAAGGGCAGATCTTTGCTCTTCCTCACATTCTAGAGCAGTCGAGGCGGGGAACTTTGAATGTTATGCTTTAAACTTTGACAGCAATTGACTTCTTAGTTTGTCTAACCTCGATTGACGTGTCAAGTTCAATATATTTATGAACCCTGTAGTCTCCAACGCATGCTCTCAATAATGGCCCTCCCGGAATGGAAAGCAGCTCTGACTATGTCTCAGCGGTACGAGACTATTCAGAAGATGTAAGCACAACCTCACCAAATCCTGCCAATTGCTGACTTATACGCCCAAGCCAAGACTCCCTCTCTACAACGAGTATGAGTGAGGCTATCGCCATCGAACAGGCTGCCTACCAAATCTCTTCTACTCAGGTGCGCCCATGTCATGTAGCGGTCCAGAACTCACGGATCCGCTGACAAGGCCTAGGACGAGTACAATCTCGCCTGTCAACCAACTTCAACACCCACGCCTCCGCAATCTCAAGAGGATGTCGCGTATGAGGATGACTCTGGTATACAGATTGGCCCCTACGAAAACTGTCGCCCCGTGTCAGAAGGTGTTACTTCAGAGGTCTATCGATCGGGTGATAAAGCTCTAAAAGTTATTGTGACATACCAGGATATTGAGCCTCACAACCCTCAGCGTGAGGCCAAGATCCTCAAGACTTTGCGGTCACCTTGTATCCCCTTACTCGAGACCTTTCGCGACCAAGAGCAGCGATTTGTCCTTGTCTTTCCGTTCATGCCATACACGCTTGCCGATCTTCTCGCCAAAGGTCCTCTCCCTCTTGAGTCTCTGCGTTCCATCTTCAGGGATGTCCTGGAAAGTCTGAAGGATATCCACGCACAAGGCATAATACATCGAGATATCAAGCCCTCTGCAATTCTACTCTCCTCTCCCAACGGTCCAGCACATCTCTCCGACTTTGGTACAGCATGGCATCCCGAACTATCAGCCCATTCAGAACCAGCGAATGACAAGATCCTCGACATTGGAACAGGTCCCTACCGCGCGATAGAAGTCCTCTTCGGAAACAAGTCATACGGACCTGAAGTCGACATGTGGGGACTTGGTGTGATGCTCTCAGAAGCACTCCGCGATCCTCCTACACCCATTTTCGAATCCCGTGCTGTTCATGAAGATGGCAACCAGCTGGGTCTTATCCTAAGCGTTTTCAAAACCATCGGAACACCCACCCCCGAGACATGGCCTGAAGCAAAGCAGTTCAAGGTCGCGCCTTTCGAGCTCTGGACCGTGTTCCCTGCGCGGCCTTGGGAAGAGATCCTCCCTGACGTTAATCCCGACTTTATAGATCTCGTGTCGTCGCTTATCAAGTACAATAGCCAGCGACTCACTGCTGAGCAGGTCAGCTACCATCACTCCATTCTCAATCTGCATGACTAACAATTTTAGGCTATTGAACACAAGGCCTTATTGTGAAACCGTAGTATCACATCACGCTTGGTTTACTGAATTGCGGTGGTAGTGCATGGCTTATTGGCAAAACAATGAGAGTCAATAAATCTGAATCGAAGACAATATACAATAAACAATCTCAGACTCACTGCCTCTTGCCGACTATATATTCCGCAAAATGCGACATCTCCTTCCTTGATCCTTCCTCAATCTCATGCCAATCTTGTGCAACGTAACAACACCGTGCAACAAATAAACTTATATTAAACAAACACGAAAACGTAAACCAACAAGATGCCTGAAAGCACTGGCAAGTACTGCGTATCATTTACTCGAACAGCACTAACAGTATATAGACAAGACAAACACTTCCAGTGGCACTCCCGCGTCCAGCACCACCGGCGGAAATGAACCAAAGCTCTTGCCCCCTAAGATTCTGGAAAAGGTCAAGAAGTGGGCCAGGAGGGACATAGAGGAGAACAATGATAAGGATAAGGATACGGAGGAGGGAGGTGTCAAGCTGGACCAAGGGTCGGATACTGAAGATGGCGGCGTCAAGCTGTAGGCGACGGACTATTGAACTTCACCCATGGGTTCCTTGATGGAAACACTATAAGACCTAGCAGAGTGTGCTAATACTAAAGTTCTCTTATTCTATGTTCTAGCCAACTTATGTTCTTAACTTTTGTTTTCCCCGCCCAATCTATCACTGAATCCATCACTACCAATTCATGACTGTCATTCTATCACCGCCAATCCATCACTGGCGTCTCTTCTGCGTATCCGCACCCAGGTAATCAATAGGGCATCTGCACAGCGGGCAGGTATTCTGGTTGCTCATCTGGAACCACTTGTACAAACATGACTTATGGAAAAGATTCTTGCATGTTCCACATCGCTTGTCCGGCATACGCTTATCCGTTGAGATAATGCTGTAGCAAACCGCGCACTCGTTCTGGCCCTTGAGCGCGCCGATGAGGTTACGTTTGAACACCTGCAGACCATCGATAATGTTGCCGTTGGAGAAGGTAATGACACCCTGCGTTGTCATGATCCAGCTCTGCCACTTCTTCTCGTTGACGGCAACCCGGTTAAGGCTCTCCACGGTAACGTTCTCGATTGGGTAGTTCTGGGGGATCTTGATGCTGATGGCAGCATGGCTTTCATCAATCTCGTAACCGGCTGTGACTTCTCTCGCGGCTCGAGCGACACGCACAACGAGCTCTTGCTCGCCCTCACCGGGTGGTTCTTGAGTATCGCCCCACTGTTGAACTTCATCGAGAGCATCGGAAATGATAAGAGGTGAGAAGTACTTCGCCGTCCAGGATTCGACTGCAATTCGCGTCTGCTTGGAGCGGCACTCCATGTACCAGGCGCGGAACAAGCCAGGGTTGTACTTGTGAAGGAGATAGAAGATGTGAACAAGCAGCCATTGCATGTTCTTCTCCTCTGGCTCTGACTCGGCCAGCTTTACATTATAATCTCGGATGTGCTCTGAGGTGAGGTTGATCTTTTCGAGCTTGAGAGGGTGTGCGGCTGAGTGGCCTAGCACATCAAACATAAAGTCCAGCAAAGGCGCCACGTAGTTGTCTTGCTTGAGGTTCTCATTAAAGTCGTTGCGGATCTTGAAGGATGAGGTCGAGTAGGCATCGAATACGAGCTTCCAAGACAACAGGTATGAGCGGATGGGAGAGGGGAATTCGGCGAGCATTTCATCAGAGTACTTTTCGAGTGTAGGAGCGTCGAGCAGCAGCGACAGTAGTTCGTCGGGTAGACGAGCATCTAATATGCATGTTAGCCGTGGTTCATCATACGGTTGTGGTTGGTACAAACCTGTCTTATCCAGCATAGCATCGACGGACTTCTGCTGTTGCTGCTCAGGAAGTGCCTTGTGAAGGAGGTTGAAAGCAGCTGTCTGAATATCGCGCGAATCTGATGCCACCAAGCCAAAGATGTCCGAGAGATCAGACACATGCGTTAAAGAGATCTTCTCGACTTCCCGGCAGAGTATAGCATCCACAATCTCAAGAGGCTGAGAGCTTGTCTCACGAGGAAGTCGCAATAACTCAACCAAAGCTCTAGGCTTGGCACTAGCATACTCCTTGAGGGCATCCTCGAGATCATCATTGGGCTCCTGTAAGGATTCGATGGTCTTGAATAGCTTCAGTGAAGAGTGAATAAAGGGAAGAGCCTCATCCAACTCGAACTCGTGAGCACGATTCCAGAGTGAGATGCAGAACTCAATTGTCTTTTCCCAGTACGATCCGTAAACATCCTTCATACAAGGTAATAGCTTGTTGAGAGCGCGGCAAATCTCGGCACAAAGAGCTGGGCTCAAATTCTCGGGCTCATCAAGCCATGATGTGATTTGACGGACGGCGAAGACGATTCGGTTGTTAGCCACAGGCATTTCACCCGTCTCATAGATCTGAGCACATGATGAGACTAGGACAAGAGTCATCAAGGTCTTGTCGCCCTGAGCACTGGCTCCCGCAATCTCACTCACGACTCTGTTGGAGAAGGTGTTGGCAGCCTTGGAAGGCTGAAGAGTCTCGCCAAACCCGGCAATAATTGCTGATGCAGGCAGAACTGTTGTGGGACCAACCTTCAGAACATCGGGCTTCAGAAGAGCATCCTCAAAGCCTGACGATGCACCATGGGCCTCTGCTAAGAATTGAACAAGTTCGCTCAGCGCCCTTGCACTGTACAAACCTCTAGGTGTCAACTCTCTTGAATGCTCAGTCAAGAGCTCAATAAGATCCTGGATAATGGACTTCTCGCCCGATTCACTCCAAGGCTTGGCATCAGCAGCCATACTGTTCAAGATACCACGTGTCTTAGAGACGAACTCTTCAGCTTGAGAGCTAGCTTCGGCATGCTTGAGACTCTGCCACAGACGGTTCTCCTCCATGCAGGTGATCTGGTCAGAGATGAGCTGCACAGTCAAACACTGAAGATATAATAGCTCAAGTTGGAAGGGCCTAGGTAGTTGCGATAGCGGAAGCTTATCTGAGAGTCGAGACACATAGAGAGCCATTCTTGCAGGAATAGAGCGTCCCTTTCTGTCTCTGTGAATTCTTAGCTGTGTAGATCGAGGAGCTCCATTGACCAACGCGGCAGCCCCACCAATGCTATTGGTGATGGACAGTGCAGGGTTAATGGACAACTCCAGAAATGGGGCGAGCTCTTTCATCCACACATTAGTGCTTGGGAAGAGCTCTTCAGATGGAATGTCACCCGAGGCGGCATGATAGGCCTGCGATACCAATGTGTCGATACTACGAAAGAAGTTAGCATGCATAGTTTGAGTAAAGGTCGGGATATCATACTCTAGAGATTGTGTGCCCGCACGTTCAAGGTTGGCTTGAACAACAGCAACAACAGGCAGTTTTCCGTCGGTGTGAGTGTCTAGGAGCGTGCGAATGGAGGTTGCCTTGGAAGAAATGGCACTATCCTCAAGCTCAGACAGGCCCAACAACAGCGCGACTAGCGTTGTGTGAACACGATCATCGCGAGAGAATAACTCCGGTCGACCCTTGGCAGCAATCTCCAGGGCCTGCAGTGTGGATTCTGTCTTTTGAGGCTCCTTTTCGAGGATCTCAACAAGTGCCTGTACAAGCTCTCGGTAGTTGCTATCTGTAAGGGTCTGGTATGTGACAGCGGCTTCCAGCAACTCCCAGTTGGTGCTATTGCCAACAGCTAGGAGCACAGCTTGGCCGATGATGTGCTTTTGCAAGTCCATATTGCCCTTTGCTAGAACGGCCCCTCGATCATTCGAGATGAGAGATGCGAGGGCTGAATCGCGCATGGCATCTGATGGCAAATCGAGTACAGCATCAACCCAAGAGTTCCAGATAGGTGCAAATTGAGTGGACACTGAGCCCAGTAGGTGGAGAGATGAGAGCAAATACCGAGATGAAGGAGAAGTAACAGCCTTAGCTGCGTCATCCCGAGCCATGGCAGTGAAAAACGTTGAAAGCTTTGATGCACCGTCACCATGGAAGAGACGAGGTGCCATACTAAGCGCATACTCGATGATTCGAGCAGCGCCATATGGCTTCAGATTACGACTCTCCAAAAGAGTGATGCTCTGATCAATGACCTGGAGAGATGGGTCAGCCGTCTGGTCAGGAATATCCTCCGCCAGCTCAGCTAGTTTGTCCTCAATCTGACCCACAAGACCAAACCATCGTCGGCCCTCCTCTGAGATCTTTTCTTGAGACTGTTGATACTCTCGGGAAACCTCAGGCAGAGATCCAGAGATCTTGGCGCAGAAGACACTAGCCAATCGGTTCCATTCTTCCTCAGACGCCGATACCACAGAGGGCGAGGCTTGAACAGTGGCGATGTAAGCTTCCACAAGGACAGATATAGCATTAGGGCCCATGGGAATGGCGACTGTCTTTTCTGAAACTGAGAATAAGAATTGCTCGATGAGAGGGAAGAGATGTTCTTGAACGAATGGCAGTTGATCCTCAGCTGGTAGGTTCTTGAGTAGTCGTTTGGCTGTGTCGATGAAGCATTTCCATGCATATGAAGTGTTGGTCCGAGGTTCCTCGCGGTGTGTGATTCCAGACTTGAGAGATGACAAGAATTGGGAGGCAACCTCAGGTGTGATCAGATCTGATGGCAGAATCATCAAAAGCTGATCCAGGTACTGCCAAAACTTAGGTTGGCTTCCCTGAGAACCCTTGGCGATGAAAGCTTGAAGTCTACCCAAAGGAGACTTTGGTCCACTTGATGACTTTGCTGATGACCAAACATCGGGATATGCTTGGGTCATCTTTGTTAGGGCTCGGACATACTCAAGAGCCGAGCCAGCTTGATTTGTCTTTAAGCCGCCCGTGATAAAAGCCTGCTTGACCTTTGCATCATCTGCGTAAGGTAACTTTCGGTCGATGGAAGCGAAGAGAAGTTGGCAGATGGTTCTTCTGACTGCTGAGTCACTGAAGGTGATGGTTTTCCACACATTTTCTTCGGCGAAATAGTCGTCATATCGAGACTGTAACTTTTCCAAATTGCTTGGCTCGACCTTTTGTAGTAAGCCCAACACAAGTGATAAGCTGGCAGTAACAACTCTAAAGTACTTTGCCTCTGAGTCTTCTGCTGTTGTCGAGCGTTCATCGCTGAGGGTATCTTGTGTTTCTTGAATAGCTTCAATAGCAAAGTCAAGGATCTGCGCCTGGCACTTGTTCCAGAATGCAAGGACCTTTTCAGGGGTGTTGAGAAACGAGGTTAGACCATCGCTAGCAGCCCTTGCGACCACACGGTCGCGGTCATAAAGACCAGCAAGCCATGCGGCGACGATCTTTGGGAGATGGCGTTCAAATCTCTTTCGGGCAGACTTCATAAGCTCAAACTGGAGGTTGTGCGTAAGCTCACGCACACGACGTGAATTGTCAATGGATGTGCGGGGATATAATTGAACCTATTTAACTGTTAGCCTCATTGCAAATGTGTATAGTTTTGTGCCTGAACTTACCCAAACTTCGAGGATCGCCTCTTCAACCCCACCATCCTTGTCAAATGGGTGAGCCTGAACGTAAGCTAACAGCTCCTCAAGAGCCTTGGCCTTGGTAGTGCTGTCTTTCTTCAAGATGTTCTTGAGAGAAACAATAACATTAGGATCCGAAATGGCTGAGAAAGATGGAGGCTCTGCAAGGTACGACAGGGAGGTTCCGGAGGCGGCAGTGCCAAACCCTCCGAAGCCCGTGAAGCCGGAGCGGGGTCCGTCAAACCCACGGTTTGCAGATTTCCCTTGAGATCGCTTCATGACTGTAGATCTGTGAATAAGGGTGTAATAAAGATGAGGTTTAAGGGGTATGAAGGGGAATGTAGGTCAAGTGCCAGGTGCCGCTTGGCTGGTAGTCGCTCTCTGAATCGGCAGAGGCTTGCAAGGCTGATTGATGATGATATCAAATTTGGTGGTGAGGGACCAACGAGTGATGTCACAAGTGGGCACAGACCGTGGTTGGATTTAGCGAGTGAATAAGAGCGGGTCGGAAAGTAATCCACTGGTTGTTGATGGTTGGTGGTTGGGTTGATGGTTGACGAGCCTCAGTCACGATGATGGCGAAAAACGATAAAGGAAGAAAGAAAAAATTGGTGAAGAAGTGGAATTGCCCTTTAATTTATACCCAAAAACGAGGCGTTGTGATCTCAATTCTGAGTATGTACAGATGTCCTCTTCGAACTATCATGCTCGACATATTTTGACTCATACCGAAATCCCCGAACCTTCGAAGGGATCGTGAACGATAATTCATCAGGATACACGCCATGAAATTTTTGATTAGAACATTAAACATTATGGCGTCTATCTTAGAAATTAATGCAGTAATGGGAGGATATGTAAGGCTTCATGATGAAAATGTACATTTTGATGCTTTAGTACAGCAGCCATATAGATATACGAATACTTCAACACTTTCCCACTCGACACATAACCATAGACTATTGGTTATACATCAGTCAAGAAATTGATCTGTCTTCCCGGATAACGGATGTGTCGAAATTTGTTGGCGGGATGGACGGCGTGGCCCCGTTCCGTTCTCTTACTGGGATTGGATTGATATCAACGTTTACATTTAACATTTGGTGCCTAGATTCTCATTACTGATTGAGTTGTTGGCTTTCTATTGCCACCAACTCAATTGATTACTCGGTGTTGGACGGGCAACAGGAGACTTTCATGTTGTGCGCCTTTCAGCTGATGGAAACCCTGCAATTGCTCCTCAAAGCGTCGACTTACAGTTCACGGGTAGACTAGCGATTTCGCGAGGCACAGAAGTGACTTATCGAATGGAAGTGCATAGTGTTGAAGGGGAATGAGCAGACGATCAATTGCCAGCATATATACGTAGTGATTCGGTTTTAATGCAAAAGACATCGGATGACCCGGTTCACATTGCCATGCGTGTTTGACAAAAAGAAAGCAAAGAATGCTGACGGTCCTGTCTTGTTCAATCGCTCGGTAACTCACAAATGGATCGCCGCTGCATGTGAGCATGTGAGAGTAGCTGAGTACATACTTCCATCCTCGTTTCAGTAAGAAAGCCCCCTGTCGTGCTACGATTGGATGCGTAAATGCCAAGGAGGATTGAGTCGTTTAACCACCGCGATATGCGCTATTAAACCCACCGCCGAAACAAAGACGGCCTCTCAGTCTGCTAAGAGACTAGGGAGATCTGGGGAACGTCGGTCCAGACCATCCGGTCTGGCGTGATAAGGCGAACACATCTCTTTGGCTTAACACAAGCACAGCCGGCTGCCTCGCTCCTTTTCCGCTTCGATACGGTACAGCCGCATTGAGTCCCATGTCTGCTTCCGTTTGCCCTCAGGTCTCAGGGTCGAATGTCTTAGGGGTTCAAAGCCACAAAGACCCTGGCCAAGTCCTCTGATAAGCCGAATGGTGCAGTAATTGGATTATCCCTGCCGCCTCGCGTGAGCCGCACCCTTAACCACTCCTCCATGCGCCGGCTTCGTTACGAGCGGAATATCCTTGTATGGAAGTCACGATAGTTACTTGTTGGCTCAAATGAGAAAGAAATACCTACCTATATCTAACCTAGCTAAGTCGATCTGTCGTACGAGATCTCCCGGTGAAGAGGATGAACTTGTGTAAGCAAATGTACCCATCATTACCGTTGGAGAGAGAGGCTCTACGGTCTGCGAGCTTGACGTCAACGGCTGGTGCACGGAACAGACGGGGCGGGACAGCGTCCGTTGCCTTCCCCGCAAATGGACGACCAGTGGACAACCAGTGGGGCTGAGTCGATTGCTTCTGCAGCAAAGATGCATTACAGGCTCACTGTGAAAGTGCAGTTTGCTGTAGCATTTGACTAGGTTGAGTAAGACACGATGCCTCCTCCCCCTGTCTAAAGTACAGTAATAGCTTGAGACACGTTTGCGGTGTTTTTGTTTGAGAATGGCTTCTTATGCCGCATTCCTCAAGTGTCCAGTTCCTGGTAGAATCTGAGCACAACGCAACAAGACACAAGAGGCGTTCGACAAGAGTCACAAGTCACAACTGCTCTGTCGTGCTACAGTATCAGCGTCACCTAAAAAGCAAACTCACCAAAGCAATGCAAGCATCAGTCCAATCTTACACTGCTCTTTTCCCCATGTCCCCTCTTTTTCCTTAGGCCATGTCCCCTCCCCACTCCCCCAAGTTTACAGGGTCTCCACTTAGACTAGGCCTCTATTGAGCCTGAACCTCAGGCCGTTCCTGGCCAAACAGGCCCCCATCGCGTGTCGTTGTTTGTCGCTTGTCGTTCGTTCGTCACTTCCGTTCCGTCCATCTATCGTGTTAAAGGTCTTGGGTTTCCCCTCTCGTAGCTCGTCACTTTCCTCTTCATTCCCCAGCTTCACACTCTTCCCTTCTCGTTTAGTTCACAACATCTACGCTTTCGTTCTACCAATTCTCCATCAATTCTCGTCGTGTTAGTCGTTGCTGTGTCTCACTTGAAGCTACCAACGCTTTCGATACCCAGCCGCTACGTAGTGTGTGCATTGTGAACTGTTTCAGTAGCAGACCCGGAGTCAACTCGAATGCTTACCCTTCGTTATTCTTCTGGTAAGTTCCGACAAGCACCTACTGCACATGTCTTGCATTCGCACACGACACATGCCATATACTTGACTCGGTTGTTCATATTGCTGACCTTAAACAGCTCACTCTAGAACATCCACATCCGGAGCTCACAATGTTGGCCGCTACGCGCATTTGGAGAAGTGAGAGGCTCGTCCACTCTCGTTCCTCTGCCCCGAACGTTCTTCGCTCTACCGTTTCATTACGCTCGAAATGTGACCAATGTAGGAGCTTTTCCTCATCACCAACATCTTCGATATCTTCCCAAGACCGAAATGCGCGTCGTAATGGTTCTATCGGACTTCAACGTCCAGCCCCGTTAGTTCGTAACATATCCTGGGAAAACAGGTCAAGAGCTGCTTTCAGGAGGGCTATGAAAGGCTTCAATCAACCCACAGATGCTAGCAAGTTTGCTAGCATGGACCAAGTTAAGACTTGGGACAGTGATTTTTGCGGCCTTCGACCTGGGGCAAATATCGAAGACGTGGAACGGAGCGCCATTGACCACTTGTTGCGGGGTGATAAGAAAGCCAACATTCACAAGGCAACCTTTACCCATGGCCATCACTTTAGAGGTCCACGTACAATCGCGAAAACATCCAAGAACACTCTCCTCTCTACTATATACGAAGAAGAGACTACCTTCATCGACCCCATCACAAATCGACGGATTTCTAAGCCATCGACATTGGGAAGAGCAGCACGATATGAAGATCTGGCAGGATATGAGCCGACTGACTTCGTTGATGTGTCTACAAAGGCTGACTCTGCTCCCAAGTATAACGACTTGGATAAGTACAAGCCCACCAAGGATGTTGCTACCGAACATCAAGATCAACATGAGTACGAAGATCTCGATAAATACGAGCCGGTCGTCGATGAAAGATCGACACAAGATCAATCTGTCGAGTACGACGATCTCGACAAGTATGGGCCAGTCAAGCACAATGAACCCGACGGAAAGCTACCAAATACAGCCCAGGAAGACTCGAAAGAGTACAACGATCTTCACAAGTACTCTTCCAGCAACCTTGATAGCCCTTTGTCCCAGCATCAATTGACCGCTGAACAACAGTCTAAGCTCTACGACGATCTTGAACAGTACAAGCCCACGTTCTGGAACGAGCCTGATGGCAAGAAGGCACAATCTGTTGAGGAACTGTCAAAGAACTACGATGATCTTCAGAAGTATGAGGCCGTTTACTGGAACGAACCTGACGGCCTACGTGAACGTTCGTCGGAAGAGGTTTCCAAGGATTACAAAGATCTCAACTCATACGGCCCCGTCACATGGAGCGAACCCGACGGTCTCCGTCGCTTGACGCCCGAGGAGGAGTCCAAGAAATACGACGACTTGGAGTCGTACGAGGCTCCCTTTGAGGCCAGTCGATCCATCTTGAAAGCCCACGAGAAGACTCAGATGGACACTACGATGCGAGGCAAGCCCCTGGCTCCCAAGGTCGATGCCCCTGTGGAGAATTTTGCAAGCAAATATGACGACCTTCACAAGTATGGACCTGTTCAATGGAATGAACCCGATGGCCTGCGAAAGCTCACTTCCGAGGAGCTGTCCAAGAATTACGATGATCTTCACTTGTACGATGCAGTAAGGTGGAACGAGCCTGATGGTCTGAGACCACTCTCCGCAGAAGAGAAGTCTAAGCGCTACAAGGATACCCATATGTATGCCGCTCGCGATACATCTTCACCCATGCCTCGAGTGCATGCCGAGGAGGCTTCCAAGGTATACAAGGATCTCCCAGGATACCGCGAGTTTGATAACGCAGATGAAAGTGAACCACGCATCCACCCCGAGGAAGCTTCAAATCAGTATACTGATTTGAATGCCTATGCTGCTTTTAAGAATGATGGATCTCAGGTAGAGTCTGTTCATCCAGAATTAGCATCAAAGGAGTATAAGGACCTGCACAAGTATCCCTCAGCTGGTTTCGAGGAGACCACTAGGTTCCAGCATGTCCACCCTGAGGAGTTGACCAAGAACTACACAGATCTTGGTAGTTACAGACCCTCCGGCTTTGCTTCTCAGGCTCAGGCCTACCCTGCTCACCCCGAGGAAGCTCTAAAGGTCTACCAGGACCTACACCAGTATACCTCGGTTCGTCATAACGAATCAAAGGTACCCAATGGCACAATATCCGTCCCTCTGGATGAAGTCGCCCGTGGCCTCCGAGAGTTCGATTCCAAGGCAGGTTCCCAACATCCCCTGGATACAACGTCAAGTGCTTATTATCGAAACCCCAACAGGTCTTTTCCCGACTCTACGGAAACTAGTGTCGGCGACGTCGACTCTGGAAGTGCCGAGGCAATCCGAGCTGCGGTTCTACACAGGGCACATGAGAACAGTCAGAGAGTTAAGGGCCAAGCTCTGACTGGCAAAATTGATGACCAAGTTGAATCTCGACAAGTATCGCAGGAACCAAAGCTCACTGGAAATTACGCTCGAGACTTTCCGGAAGAGTTTGTGGTATCTTGGAGCAAGGAAAATTCGACATCCAAATCGGCACTGTACCCTAACAATCGTGGAGAGGAGTCAGGCGCTATGGAAGAGGCCATTGGGGAGAACGTCGAACCCGAATCCATGGACGGGAGCTTTCCCATTGAAGATGTGAAGCTACAACCAGCGCTGGATCGCTATGCGGGAAAGGGATCCAAGGAATCCTACTCGCACATACTCCAAGGCTTACAGACAAGCTATTCTGAAGAGTGCGGGCACTCGACAATGCCTATATCACACAAACACTACCCAACCACAGATTGCAAGACGGAGGCAAACAAAGTACCGCAGGAGCCACACGCCACTTCATACAAAATCCTTGCCTTTGATCCATCTTCAAAGATGATGAGCGTGGCGCAGGCTACCTCGACGGTCTGTATGAACGAGAGCCCGATGTCCTTGACTGATGCTCTTGTCCATCTGAAGGACCCTGCCAAATTTCTCCCTTACTTCAAATCGCTTCAGGATCAAGGTTATGAAGTGATTTCGGGAAGCGGGCATATGTTGGTTTTTCGACAAATGCGACCCGCCTCGGAGCGATCGGCTGATGCTGTAACCAGCGCGATCGATGAGATGGTCATTCGGGGTGGAACATTTCCTACCTCTGACAGCATCTCAACTACTAATACAGGTCAAGCATACAAGCGCCAAGGGACCGGACGCTCAGCCCGCGCAAAGACGAGCAACTCAACAAAGAAGAGATACATCGGCCGCAAACTTCTTGTAGGAACAGTTGGAGTTGCAGGCTCAGCATATGCAGTGGCCATGCTGGCAGAATACTTGAGCACCAAGGGGCTGGACCCAAAGAACCCTCAGACACGACGAACTTAGTTTCATGGCTGCATCATGATTTTATGGTTTGGGATCGGAGTATCGCAGCGGACTGTTGCCATTTTTACAATGCGGAATTGCTTTGGAGTTTGGGAACGCAAAGCACACTGGACTTCGGGACGTAATCAATCGTCCCTTCGTTCTCATGAGTTAGCTATCTCTTTTCTTTACTGTGGTTTTTCTGTTTATATGCGGGAAGCATTCAGCCATGAGACTGATATAACACGGAGCTCGGGAGTTAAAGATACCTCGGCATATCAATTTGCTGTATCCAATAGCTATGATTACAATGTCATTCGTTTTAAGCAATCTCGCTCATCCTTGAGCTGTCCTTTGTGACAGGTGTGTAGTGTACAATGTCCATTTTTAACAAGTCTCATGCCTCTTTTCTCCCAGTGGCCATTCGCAATTCCTACTGCAATCTGCTGCGGCCATTCGTGACTTTTTAAGAACCTTCCCGCTCTGAGAAGCCAGGGCCTGTGTTGACCTGTCCAATCTTGTCCATGTGCATTTCATGCTTCTGTTCCTCGGGGCTCCAACTCTGGCGGCGCTGGAACGAGGGCGTCCAGCTATTTGTGTGCTGCATACATCGGTCGGCAGCAGCTTGGGCTGAGGGGGAAGTGGGAGCTGCAGATATCAGCTTGGGAAGAATGACGAGTTTGTGCTTGTATCCGGTACCTTCTGAAGGAGGGGAAGTATGACTCGTGGTAGATATGGCGGTAGGTTGGCGATCCATGATTAAGAATTTGTAGAAGTTGGTAAAACTTAAGAGAGATGTTTAGGTGAAATTGGTGTTGATATAGGTTTGTGTTTGGATTGTTTTGTAGAAGTTGTCTGGCGTTTGGTATGGATGGCTGTTGCTGTAGCTGTTGAATTAGCATCAATGTCTTGGAGTAATCACACCCACACTTACCCTGTTTATATACAAGTCAATTGCTCCTACCCTCCAACAATGGAGGACTAAAAGGCACGTTTATAAACTCCGAACATGAGATCTTCGCCAATCAGCTCAAACCTTTACGCAGAGAAATGATTGGAAGTGGCAAACTTGCGGTGGTCTGATGCGCGCTGCAGTTCAGCTACCTAAGGGTGACGCTGAGGCGTGATTATCTCCGGATTTTAGAGTTTTAGCTCGGGAGCTCAAGATCGGAGCCTCGGGATAGCATCGTATGTCTTTTCTGTGCTGGTGGAGGGGTTATGAGCGTGATGCTGGGGCGATGAATTCGTAATGTTGCAGTTTCGTCATGCAGTGTTCTCTATTTGGACTGCTGGGTTTGGCTTTCTGGCTTTGTTATGGGCTGGGTAAAAGAGAGGAGGGTTGGGATATTGGATGTATGAGCGTCTCACTTGCATGTGCTTCAGTATTCCGGGGTACCCCAATTCTCCCCGAGTTGAGAATATGCCTGGTCCGTTGGTGGAATCATTCACACATCACTCCCATGTTCTAGACCCTCATTTGTTCCCATGCTTTATCAGATCATCCACCAACTGCATCACTCCCTCACATGAATGGCTCGGTTTTGATCAACAGGGGATATTTCATTGCTTGCTCTCTTACAACATATCATACATACAGCCATAACCTCAAAAGCAAACGCTAAACCCTTTCCCATAGCCTGTGCCCCAAACAAGCCTCGTCTATATATGCTCTTTCAACTTTGGCATATCCCTCTTCCCTTTTTGTTTTGGTACCCTTCCAACTCCGTCATGCAGAAATACTAAAGACGCCTTGGGCCATGCAGTTGCAAATGTCGAGAGCAGTCGTGAATCAAAAATAATGCAAACAAGTCGAAATAGAAATGGGGGTATAAAGCAAAATAATAGTCATCCACCGTGAGGTAAAAAAGTAGAAACAGGAAACTGTTCGAAAAAGTGACGTGAAGTCATGTCTCGGAGTGAAGAATGGTATATACGTGAAAAGGCGAGTGAATCAAGGAGTCTTGGGTCGCTTCCAGTAGTATTGCTATTGTGATGTGTAAGCTTTGGGTCCATTGTGTGAAGTATTGGGTATTACAAACCTTGTGTTGCTTGCGGCAAGCGCGGAGACTGGGCTTGCGAAGCCCGTCGACGACGGCTGCGCGACGCTGCTGGTCATCATCCTTCTCAGGGATGTAGTAGTACTCGCTCTCGAGGGGCTTGCCGGCGGCGTCCTTGCCCTGACGCTCGATGATGCCAATGCAGAGTGTGCTCTCGATGACGTCGCGGAGATCGTCCTTGGTGAGGTCTCGCTTCTCTTCGGTGGGGAGATGCTGCATAATGGTGGACAAAGGTGTCGAAGACAGACGCGAAAAGGCGAGCTGGTTAATTACGTGGTTGCCAACAGCAGGGTTGGAGTCGAAAGACATCTTGAAGATCTCAGGGGTAGGAGTAGGGGAGGTCTCGCGAGGTGGAGAAGACAGAGGAGACTCAGTCCTGGCTTGCTGCTTGCGAGGAGAGTGGGGAGCAGAGGGGATCTGACGGGGAGCGAAGAGATCAGAAGCGAGGGTGCTGTGAAGAGGGTTGACAGCTCGCTTGGCGCCCTTGAACACCTTGGAAGACTTTGTCGTTATCGAAGCCAACCGACAGGAGATGTCGGCACCAAAGGGTCCGAATGAGTGCACAATGGGGTCGTTCTCCTCGTTGGGGTCGTGCTCCTCGCCGTCACTGACCTCACTGCTGAAGCTGGCAGTCACGTCGGTGCACATGCTGACATTAATGTTGCTAGAATCGAGCCTGTGCTCTGGCAACTCGAGCTCACCATCATCCTCGTAGATTTCAATGTCACGCTGTCCGGGCAGCAGAGCCTGGAGACGGCGAGAGCTGGACAGACTGGCAGGCGTGGGGCTCTCGGGAGAGGTAATACGAGAAGCACGGCGTGGGGGAGAAGACTGAAGAATAGCCTGAGCACGAGACTGGCATGGAGGAGAATCCCAAGTGTCGGAAAGATGGTCAAGGGCCCGCTTGGGCCATTGGACAAGCACGCGAGAGCTTTGCACATCAATGATGATTTCGGAGCCCTCGGTCTCACTGGTAAAGCTATCGCCTTTGTACAGCTCCCAAGTGCGGCCCTGGCTATGCAGCTTGAGGCCATTCCAGCCATTGCAGACAATTTCAATCTTGTTGGGCTCGAGAGAACTCGTGGCAGAAACGAAGCGAGCCCTGACGTGAACTCGGGAGACAAGGCGGTCGGCCGAGATCTGGTAGTGGGACGAGTTGGAGGATCGGCCCATAATCAGCGTCTCGCCGTTTTCTGACAGTTCAACGGCGGGGACGGCAGCAAGCGGGGCTCGCTCGGATGCGGATGCCGTCCGTTGAGGCGGGGAACTCGACAAGATACCTGTGCTCGACGTAGGAACGGGAGTAGGATACTTGAGATAAGCACGAGATCGAATTGCTCCGGAGCCTGAGCCGACATTCTGTCGCTTCACGGGTCGAGGCAGGTTTGGAGACGACGACAGAGGCTCAAAGGGCGGGAGAAGAGTCGGGGCGGAACGCTTAGAACCGGCGAGGGAGCAAGGCTTCATAGCTGGTAGCGAAGGCTCGGCGGAGGAGCCTTTTCGTGGTGATGAACCGATAGAGTCCATTTTTGGTTGTGAGTAGTCTTGATTGTATCGTATCGTGGGATTATAGATCGAGGATCGAAGTTGGACTAGATCGCGTCTAGATGCAATGGAGTCAAGGCCGGCAACACGCGTTGAGGTGATTGTTGAATCCGTCCGGATTGCAAGTAAGTAACGAGTGTTTTTCTTTTCCTCCCGTTTTCCCTTCCCTGATTCTTCTCAGTCTCTTGCCAGCGAGGGCGTGTTCGTGGTGGAAGATCCAACTGCTGGGTGGAACGACGATGACCACGAAAGGCGGTCTAGTTTTTCTGTAAGACGACTTCGGGACGACTCAAAACATAGATGTGGGAGTAAAAGTATTTTGACAACAAGGCCCAAAAATGAGACCAAGCGTTTGATTCTTGGAAATGAAAGGTAAGGGGGTGAAAAAGTAAAAAGGTTGAGGTGAGGGATTGAGTGAGTGTCTCGTGTGCGTTGGTGTGCGTTGGTGCTGGGAGGTATTTAAAGAGGTGGGCTCCGCTTCGACCAAGGACGCGGGAACGCGGCGAGGTACTTTGCGCGCCCGTGAGGTGTTGGCGTTGGCGTTGGCGTTTTTTCGTGCAATGTCTTCTACAGCGGACGATGCGCTGAAGATTAGGCGGTTGGTCTGAGTTTCAGTGGACGGTAAAGAACAGTTTTAGGTGCTTTACGCGCCTCTGGCCGCGTTGAGTGGTGGGCCTGTGCTGTATCGATAAGGGAGATGACGTTCACTGAACGCGCTGAGTTATAGTGGCTGCGTGCGGTCCAGGCTTGGATCCTTGCAGAGATGGAGATCAATGTCTCATATTTGCATTAATATGATTTCCTTTTTATTCTTGGAGTATATATCCTTTACGATTTCCTCCATTTGATCAATTGCTCCTTTCTTTTACAGTAATTGAGTCTTGATCGCTTGAATGCGTCTAATTTTCATCTTACTTGGAGTGCGGGACCATTGCAGAGCCAACCTCTTGTTCAACCTCCAATTTCTCATAGACACGTCTCCACCAAAGAATCCGTGGGAACTGAGCCCCTCTAGGTTCGCGTCTGGAGCCGTCCAGACCAATCCCTTTGACAAATGATACATAAAGTGTATGACTGTCCTTAATTACCCTTGTTCTGATTCGTTTTTGTGTTTTCTCCTGTGCTGTGAAATATCCACCTCCAAAACCTTTCAGGGTTACATTGATTGTCACGTCTTGATACTTGGAATTTAGCATTAGAGCTGAGCAACGAGGACCAATTTTGATGCATCGCAATCATATATCGACATGATGCCAGAACATACTGACTCAATTTGCGATTGGAAGACCGATAACCATCGGATGACCTAATCGGAATTCATTCTGAATGTGTTTGTGAGGTTGCTGTAGTAATCACCATAGCAATCGATACATTTGGGTTCTTTGGAACGCCTTCGCCCTTAATGCACTCAGACTTGTCTACTCATGACGCATTTACTGTATTAGGACTCCGACTGGTTGCGTTCCTGTTCCCCTTTTTCAGAACCTAGCAAGCAAGCCATACGCCACAGAGCTAGTCACGTTTAAGGCCGGTTAATCCTTGATCCATGACTTCACCAAGACTCTGGCGGGATACCCTACAACACCATCGAATTATGAGAGAAGGACACATAAATAGGTTTGGCACTAGCATGCTTCACGTAGAAATAAGGCCCGAGTTTTCTTTCAAGTAACTGAGCCCTTTTTAAGTGATTTCATGGCGTCATTTTAGCACCAAGGCAGATTACTATATCACAACCTCGATCTCGCGATAGCCTCAGTCTCATGGCATTGCAACTACAGTAGGCGTGCAAAAGTACCGACACTCTCCTCTGTTCTATATTTTAAATACGACCATATAAATTATAGTAAGCTCCGTTTAATTTGTATAGTTTTATATATTCTTGTCTAAAGATTATACATTCTTGTCTAAAGATCATATATAAAGTCTTCTAATTATATTATTATTAAGATATCTTCTTTATTATGTATATTACTAGTCGGCTCGTTATCGGAAATTTTGCATGGAACTGTACTAATGTCGCGTCACAAGGAAACAGGCTGGCCTCGAATGTTCGTCCACAGACCGTCACTAAAGGGATGTGAAATTATATCTTGGCTACCTTCCTAGTCATTATTTATTCTTGGAGAGTGTCTCTATACCATAAATTTCATCTTAGGAGGGTTGCACTTTTCGCACTTGGACTGATCAACACGCTTGGTAGAATGTACTGTGGTTCGTACGCACGCCTTTGACTTGGGGCTCTTGTAGGCGATGCATATTTCGTCACGCCATTCCATGTCGACGCAGTGGCCGCATTTCTGGCAGAGGTATCCGGTGCTGTAGTGTATGCACATTGCTATGTATGAGCGTTAGTAAGAGAGAGGACAAGTGTCGAGCATAGGATGCTGGTGCTGGGTCTTTGGAGAAATTTGGCTACTTTGGTGAGAGAATGTTAGAGTATCGGGGGATAGGATATATATGACTCTACCGGCATGACTTCACTGCTCAGCTCTATGATCATGAGCCCTTTATGTCAGTCACAAACTTGGAACATGTATCACGAAAGAGCCACTGGTGAATTCTTAGAGATCACAAGCAGCAAAGAAACGTGAGTGCCCTAGTACGTATGATCTGAGATGATAGAGGTCTCTTAATCTGTGTCTTTTCCGCAGCTACCTGTATTCAAGAACAGACACTCTCAACTCAGCCCTGACAAGACCTTGCAGCGGCTTGATCCTCTGGTGTTACCATCCTAAGCCTGACTTCCATCAATAGACCCCGAGTAGCCTAGTTCAGCTCTGGATCAGTGACGGCGCAGTAGATAGGATCCTTCTTCGACTCCTCAGGACGATCCTCTTCGTCAATGACAGGCGGCGCGATACCATCAGTTCCGCGCTCAGCAAACTTAACGACAGATCGACGAGCCAGCGCAATAGATAGGTCCTTGTTGTACGCCGAATACGTGTTCTTCTCATTGACATTGTACTTCTCAACCAGATCCTCCTTGACGCGGGAAACAGCCAGTCCGCGTGTCATCTTGATGTAGCTTCGACGAGCAGCTTTGCCGTCAGCGTCACACCACAGAAACCCCATTCTGTCACCATCGCGCTTGATCATAAGGTAGGCCTTGGACTTCTTTTTGCGGTTATTGGACACAAGGCTGCCGGCTTTGACTAGGAGATCCTTGATGAAGCGACCGACTTCGGCGACCAATTGAGAGAATGTGTGAAAAGATTCCTTGGGCATGGGGATAGGGCACTCGGAGTCCCATTTGTCAAAAACTCTGGCGAAAAAGTCCTCTTGTTCTTCTGTCATGAAATGGTCTTGGCTGGTGTTGTCGAACATCGTGACGCTGCTTAGGTCTTAGTATTTTGTTATCAAGGGTCATGAAAACCTACAAGAGATGATAACTGGTCACTCTGAAGCACTGTGATGAGCTGCGATGATGGTGCTGTGGTGAAGGGGAGACTTGGAGGAGAGTTCACTTGAGTAGGTAGCTTATCCTGTGTCATGGCATCATATAGAAGTGTCACTGCCAAACATCTTCGACAACTCAGTACTGCGAAGACACTGCTGGCCGCAAATCCATAGAAAATTCTTTCTTGCATAATATAAGCAGAGTGACTCTCAATCAGTCTGCCACTGGTAAATGTTGCACGTACGAACATCACAAACAGCTACCATAATGTGAACTAACAGATTAAGTGAATTCAATATCTAACTAAGTAATTATCACATATCTCATACATCGTAAATGCTCAATTAACCCTCCACAAGTGTAACCTTGGTCTCCTCCTTGAGATCCCGGCTGCTGAATCCAACACGGATGGTGAACTCGCCCTGGGGAATAACCCACTGCTGGGAGATGATATCCCAGTAGCTGAGATCACGGCGCATCAGCTCAAAGCTGACGCTCTTGCTCTCGCCAGCCTCGAGGAAAACCTTCTCGAAACCGCGGAGCTGCTTGGGGGGAGTGCCAGAGGGGGCACTCTCGGGGAAGGTTACGTAGAGCTGGGGAACAGTGGCGCCGTCGACCTTACCGGTGTTGGAGACGGAGACGGTCACGTTGTAGATGTTCTCCCAGAGGGCGGGGTTGCCACCGGGCTGAACAGGGAGGGCCTCGGGGGCGGCAGTGATGTCGTCGGAGAGAGGCTCAGCGGAGATGTCGGAGATCTCAAAGGTGGAGTAAGACAGACCGAAGCCGAACTCGTAGCGCACAGAGATGTTCTTGGCGTCGAAGTAGCGGTAGTCAATCTCGAGCTTCTCGTCGAACCAAGACTGCCAGTCCTCAGAGCCGGTGGTGTTGATGGCAGTGGTGGGAGGAGCGTTGTAGTCGGTGCCGTTGAAGGCAATGGTGTAGGGGAGACGACCGGAGGGGTTAACATCACCGTAGAGGAGGTCGACAAGGGAGTTGCCGGACTCCTGGCCGGGGAAGTGAGCGGCGAGGATGGCGGTGACGTTGGGGTGGTCAGCCCAGGGGAGAGTGTTGATGCCGGAAGAGTGGGTGATGACGATGGTGTTGTTGCAAGACTTGGCGACAGACTCGACGACATCATCACCGTTCCAGTCAACGCTGAGATGCTCACGGTCAGCGGCTTCCTCAGCCCAGGTCTTGAGGAAGACAAGACAGACATCAGGCTGCTTGGGGATCCAGAGGTCAGTGACGTTGGAGGTGGTAATAAGGGTGTTGTTCAACCACTGCTGAACAAGAGAACCATCCTTCTTAGCACGGGCGTTGATGGCAGTGAGAGGAGAGACGAGGTAAGTCAGACGACCAGTTCCAGAACCACCACCAGCAACAAGAGTACCAAACTCGTAGTCCTTCTGGTTGTAGAAACCCTGAGTGATATCACCAGCGTCGTTACCAAAGACAGCAATGGACTTGGGCTTCTTGAGAGGAAGGGCGTTCTTCTTGTTCTTGAGGAGGACGGTAGACTCGGCGCCGTGCTTGCGGATCAAGTCGCCGTGGTTACCGCGGACGTCACGGCTGCGCTCACCGGTGAAGTTGAACTCGCGGAGCCATGTCTTGCGGGGGCTGAAGGTGTTTAGGTCGGCGCTGGACTCGTCGACAGAGGGGAAGTCCTTGTCTTGGCCGAGCCAGTAGTAAGGGGCCATGATGCGGAGGATCATGTCGTCAACGCGAGTCTCCTCGAGAGTGCCGTTGGTGACAGCGCGGGTAATGTTACCACCGAAGAAAGAACCAGCCTTGAAGTTCATTCCATATGATCCAATACCACCGGGCCTAAGAGTGTTAGTTTGAGGATAGTTGCGTCGTGGAAAAGTGCACTTACATGTCCATGTCGAGACCGCTGTTAATGGCAGCAACGCCGGAGTGGGTGGCACCCCAATCAGACATGACATAGCCCTGGAAACCAAGCTCGTCTCTCAAGATACCGTTGAGGACCTTGGAGTTCTGGCAGGCGTAAGAGCCGTTGAGGCGCTGGTAGGCGCACATGAAGCTGGAAGCCTTTGCGTGAGCAGCGTTGGCAAAGGGCCACAGGTAGAGCTCGTGCATGGTTCGGTCGTCCATGTTAGTGGAGAGAGCCTCCTTGTCAACCTCGCCGACGTAGCCGTCCTTGACAAAGGTGGGGTTTCGCATAGCCTCCTGCTCGTTACCGATGAAGTGCTTGGCGGTGGCCTGGACACCGGCGTCTTGGTGACCGTTGATGGTCTTCTCCATGGCGACACCGGTCAGATAGGGGTCGGGTGAGAAACCCTCCCAGTTACGGCCAGAGTAGGCGGAACGTCCAAGAGGACCGGCGACAGGGCCGAGGAGAACGTGAGCGCCCTTGGCCTTGAACTCCTGTCCCATGGCAAGACCTCGCTGGTAGAGGAGGTTCTTGTCGAATGAGGCAGCGGCGGAAACACCAGCGGGGAAGACACTGGCATAGTCGGCAACTCGAATGGAGAGAGGGCCATCGTGAAGACAGAGACCGCTGAAGCCGAGACGAGGAATGGCTACGATGTTTCCGACACAGGGACCAGGTGTTCCTGTGACCATATCGGCCTTCTCCTCGAGTGTCAGTTGGGAAAGGAACTCTTGGGCCTTGACAAAGGCATCCTCCCATCCCCTGCCAGTGGCATTGTCTATCGAGTATTAGTATGAGGTGATGGCTTCAGAGTGGTCAAGACATACTGATAGGATAAGAAGGCGAGTGGCCGTACTGTCCGAGGATAGTAGTGTTCTTGGGCTGAACCCAGCTGAAGGCCTCGTCGCTGCGATCACCCGCATCGTAGGCTTGAGCATTAGCAGTCGCGGCCAACAGGCCAGAGACCAGCACGGATCGAAGGCTAGCCATTGTGAGGAAGTAGAGGAGAATGGCGCTCAGTGATGATGATCTTCATATTTCATTTTTTCTGCAGATTTTCTTTTGACTTATATACTTCCAGCTCCGGCAACGGATCACCATATCCCATCCCACGGAGGACCCGAACGTCCCTCCCGGAAAAAGTTATCACTCCAACAACAGATGCGTCATTGTCTAGAAAGTCAAGTTAGCTTCTGTTCATGCGAGCTAGTAGAGAAGCTTGTGCGGGGGAAGGACAATGGGGAGTAGCATTGAGGGCCATCGTGTGATGGTATTCCCAGTTTGTGAGCAGGCTATCCCTTCGGCGAACTTCACCTCAATGGTGTTCTGCCGTGGCTTAACCGGTCGAATTAGTAGACTATCCAATTAAACAGGCCGATGAATCAACTCGGAGCATCCGACTTCATTTCGATGGTGTCATGGCTCGTTGAAAGCCCCAGGTTGTGCTGGACTAGTCTTGTGATGTAGCACACGAACCCTGGGGAAGGGTGTCCCCACAGCCTGGAATAGGGCCGCTATGCGACCGAGCATCCGAAGTTGAGCCATGGAATTGAGATGAGGCTTTTCCTTTTTGTAGTCGCCAGTCACCAGCTCATGCCTTGGAGCTTTGCCCAATCTCCCCTGTATCCTGGAGTCTGCACTCCACAAGTGCCGGGTTGTAGTGCCCATTGAGAGTCCGGGGGAGAAAACTGGGGATTCGTCCTCTTCTCCGCAATTGGATTCGGCCCTGTTGTGGGCTTGCAGTACTTTACGCGGAGAAGAGAGCAGTTCATGGAAGATGGAAATCATGCTAGTCTACCAAGAATATACCTGGAAAACAGGTGTTTGTCCCAGTGAACATGTGGTTCCGCCCTTGTAGTTGAGTCTGAAGTTTTTTTCCCCTTCTTTCTCCGCAATATCACGATAATCGGGTTCTTGTCATTATCGACCCAGTGCGGCGGTCTGGTGACTGGTGCCCATGCAAGGCCATGTTACTTTATACTAGGGTAATAGAATGTCATGGCCTTTGGATTTTTAACTTCTTCGGCCCGGAGTTGACACCGTTCAGGCCATCACGACGGTACGAACGGCTTTTATCTTGAGTGATAACGTTGTTTTAGTTCAATGAACCCGTTTCTGTCCCGTCGTAGCCACGTGAAAAGAGTTTACTTAGTAATGTTTTCGTATTAGACCCATTCTACATCCGCATCTCACACCATCTTAGACTGCCGCTTAGAATTGCCGTCTTTGTGTGTTCTGATCTTGCATCTTGCATCTCGTAGCCTACCGGTGTGTGCTCGGCCAGGACCGTAAAAGTGTGCATCTACTGAATCAAATGGGTTGCGCCGTTGCATGTGTTGCAGCCTCGGATTTATGTCTACATCCGAAAAAAAGTCAATTGATGCAGAAAAGTCTCGTGGCTGTTGAACTAGGATCCGGGTTACATTAAGAAATTAGGTTGGCAGAGAATTGAGGCGTTTTTGCTTGACTCGAGAGGCTAGTGCACCTCCACACTTTTGACTCGGAGGAGATCCATTGTGCGGAGAGGGTAGGAAGACTGCGGAATGTCCTAAAGGAGTTTTGTAGGTGGTTAGTTTGTTCATTTGCGTGGTTTTGGGTGAGAGCCTCGGTATCGACCAAAAATTATCAGATTCCACAAGGTTATTAATCAACTAGCTCTTTGTTCCAGGGTTGTGGTTCACACATACGGTGATTTACACAATTTGATTACTGACAACTGACAACTGACTAAGATATGATTAGTCAGTTCGCGTTCTACGATAAGATAGATCAAATTCAGATAAACACAGTCCAATTGCTATAATAATAAGTAGATAACAACGCCCAAACTCCCTCTCAAAATAGTTCTTCAGGGTAGCCGCCCA